>JAULKK010148616.1:0-16731 GCA_032355705.1 Rubia peregrina | reverse complement strand
GTGACGGGGTTGGAATGTTGTCTGCTAATGAACTCTTTCCATCCGACTCTTCGGTGGAAGAATCGGTATCGTCCTCACCAGAACCTTCTTCATCGTATTCCATTCTCCCACCATCCTCGTCATCCCTAGGCACCTCATCCCCAGGTGTATTGATTGCACCGGCAATCATAGATTTCATCTCTGTCAATTCTTCCATAATCTTCTACTTCTTGCGGTCTGTGCGCTGTGCAGGGGCCTTTGTCTCGGCCACATCCTTCATGAGGATGCCTCGGGAGCTATGTTTAAGGCCCCTTCGGGAAAAAAAGCTAAATGAAATAAAAATTATAAAACGCAAATATTGAATATTTTGGAATGCCATAAAAGCTAAAAACTTTCATGCCTGATCACGGAGCAGGAGTATGGGTGGTGGAAGGATCTTCTGCTATGGAAGCCGAAGGATTTTCCTCGATCCCGGTTGGAAGAGTTACTTCCACATTTCCCGTGGGGCCGTTGTGATCAATCCATGTCCCAGACTCCCAATGCCAATAATTCTGCCCCAAGTAGTTCACATCGTAGTACTTCGGATGGATCTTCGCCTTGTATTTGATCGAAATCTTCTTCTTCTCTAGAATGGCGATGATGATGTTATCGTAGGAGAGTGTTTGACGCTTCCTTGTGATGGCCACTTGGTGCATATCCGAGATGATGATGTACCTAGAGTTTAAAACCTTTTTCTTTGCAAGGTGGTAGTACATGACGACCACGTTGATCGTGCACTCCAAAGGATGTCAGGCCAGAATCAAAAGTTGTACAATTATATTGTACATCATCCTTTCCTCGAGATTGAGGACATCAATATTGATTCACCTTGGTTGGATGAGCCCCTTCCCCTCTTTAATTTTGAAGTACTTCTCCACCATTCAGTTGGGGTCAAGCGTCCCGGATTGGTCGTCTTTGGTAACCAGTGGAGGCCAATTGTCACGACAGTATAGCCGTAGAGGCTCAACCTCTGGGTGATCCTCCTCAATAACTCTGCACCCTATCACTTGATTGATGAAATCCATTGTCATCTCCCCATCCACCCCTTTCACTCTTTACGTTACATTTCCATAAATGGCTAAGTGAAATTGACGTAGAACTTCTTGACCTCTGTATCATACATCGGTCTGTCTAAGCATATCAAACCTTCCATTCCCAAAGGTTCGAATGGTTCACGCCACGTCCTCGAGACTTTATCACCCTGACCTCCTTATCCTACTGCCCAGGATTGTTTTTTGAAACGATTCTTTGCAGGTGTTTTCCGTAAACCTCTTGACTGTCTGCTTCATTCAAGCCATCTGTGGAAAAGTGAACTTTGAACAATTAGTTCAACAAGGGAGAACCTAGCTCATGCATATGTAAAGCCAGACGTCGTATTCATGTCACAGATAAGTTGGCAAAAACCGATGTGTGCCATGCGAAATTGCATATTCATGTGTATGAATTTGTGATGTCATACCTACCACATCGTCTGCGATGACTAGTCTATAACTAGGAAACGAATAGACCTAAAACTCAAAAAATCTAAACTACCAGCATCATCAAAACACGAACAAGTAAAATGACATTAACAAGTTGCAAGAAAGAGTCCCGCAAGAGTTATCAAAACCCTATCCCTAGCCAAAAATTTATGAGGAAGTCCCTACCAAATTGAATGAACCCAAAATCTAAAAATACAATATCTCATGCATTGTGATTGTTGTAAAATCATGTAATGGGTATTGAAGGAGTCCCTCAAAGGTGAAAAGACACTATCGAATTTGGGGTAAAAACTTACCTTGGTTCACCTTGGGTGCGATGATATCGGTTGTGAATGCAAATGGGTTAGTCATTGGGTAGCTTTTAAACCCGTAGTGGAACGCAGTTATTTTATCAACAGTGCGACATCACAGGCAATGTCGCACAGGAATATAGCAAGAGAGATCATAGTACGATGTTGCATTACGTATATTCAGGCCCACACAAATGCTTTGGGCCTGAGCGGGGATGAAACCTAATATACAAGAGGTGACATCGCAACATAATCTAGCAATATGACATAAAACGGACTATCATTTAATTTTGCTTCTAATTATGAGTGGGCCAAAATATACAAGTGGACCAATCCAAAAAGATCTTTGGGTCTGGCCAGTGGTGGACATAAATCACGATATCCCAATGTCGCATTTACATTTCATTGTTAGGTATTTATTTTTGTTGAGTCTTCAGCGACACCGCAATGATTACTTAAGAGTATACGATGATCAGCGGTAAGAACATAGTTGACATATACTCATGTTATTTGTGGCTCAGTAAATTCATGACTTGTTGTTTAAAGTGCGCTTATGTTGTTCTGGGATTGGTGAACTATCCAGTCATGCCAGTACTAATAAATCTGGAGGTGAGATGAAATAAATTGAGGAGGGAGATTATTAAACAGTTGGAAGATAATTACATAGCCCTATGGGATTATGATTTTATGATGACTGGTGTTTACTTCCATTTTTTTAATTGAAATGACCCTACAAGGATTATTATTGTTTCATATTACGTACTTTGCATAAGGTTGACAAAATATTTGAAATAAAATTCAATTGAAAAGATTATAGATTGAACACTAAATGCAAAAAATTAAAATAATTCCAAATTCGACTAAAATAGTGTTAAATAGTTGTTCAAAATTTGGCATGAAAACTACAAATGACAGGGTAGAATGGTGACATAAAAAACAATGGGCCCAACACCATTTACCACCTTGAATAACAACGTGTCACCAATCTCGAGTTCCTCTTCTACAAGAAACTGAGTAAACCCCTTCGGGGTCAAAGTCTTCAACATTCGGTTGCCTGAGTAGTGGATGTCATACTATCTTCCGTTGCACTGCAGCACCAACGGCTCCTTGAACGGCGGTAGGACCTTCGAAATGTGGGCCGAGACTTACAAATTTATAAACCAAAAACAAAATTTAGTAAATATGAGAATAACATATGTAATAGGACCTACCAAAATTGAAACACCCCCAAAGTTTGTCTTCATGAGAGTGTGGACAAAGTTATATGGACGAGCCACCTTGTTACGATTCTGAAAAATGACGATCGTCATCTGAATCGCTACGGATCGGCATTAGTCAATGAAATATTTAATAAAATAATTAGAAAATAAATTAGAGAATAAGAGGAATTTAAATCTGAACAAGAAATCACTCACCTCAATAGGGGCACGTCTGCTTGACTGGCATTGTCGGCTATTATTTCTGAAATTCGAATAAAAGTTAGATTTGTAAATATTTTTTTGGCAGGGTGTCGCACGTTACTGTCGGACCATAAATTAACTTGGTCGAAATGTATGTGTGACGTCGGCAACTAGTAGGACAACCCGATTGGTTATGCAAGAATAGTGTGACGTCGTATTCAAGTAGGGTTAGGAAAACAAAGGAATGAACGACTTCGCTTCACGACCGCTTCTACGATGTCGCATTTAACAGTTACAGAAATATTGTCGACAACTTTATATCAGAACAAACAGAGGCTTCCACAAAAATAGCTGGTTGACAGGAAACAACTTATAAAACAAAATTCATAAGACCTAGAGCCAAAATCCATTCAAAATTCAATACAAAAAACTAAGAACGCATTAATACACCATGAACGTATACATCAAATTTGATGACGAATACAATAATTAAAATACTCTTCTAGGGAGCATACCTTTGAACTGATGGGTTGAGGGACTATAGAAATTTGAGGAAAAATTGAATCCTTAAGGGGATGTATAAGGTGGGCTCCATATATATAGTCGTTATGATGCATTGTAAATTCCCTCACAGCCGAAGAGACATCATGGAGAAATTGACCAAACCAACATGATACCGAAATTCAATGGAACTTGCCTAATCTATTTGTGGCCCTCACCTTTTCAGCTCACTAGCATAGTGACGGGCCCATGTTGGACCAACAAAATATGCGATGTCGTAAGTTAGTCGTGTTGAGCGATAACTTACCGACTTAATATAAATGTTGGTTCAAATTGATGCAGGCCTCACCATTTTTGCCCACTAGCATATAGGGGCATGGCCCGTGTTTGGCCAAAATGAACGAATTGACCTACATAGACATCAAGTACATAGACGTCCAGTTCATAGACGTCCAGTTTGATGGGAATCGATTTTAGCAGAAACATTGAACTTATTTTATAGCCAGTTCCATGGGAACCACAACAGAGAATCGCAAGAAAATTCAAATTCTTGGTTTTTGAAGTAAAAAAAAAGAAAATAGAATTACTCACTTAAAAAAAATAAAAGCGATAGTACAAGGTTTAGAGTAAATTATAGAAGATTACTTAGAAGTATGCAAAGCGTTATTTGGAAGAACTTATGAAAGTTTATGTTTAGTAAAATCAGTTTCTTTACAACCCTCAGTAAGTATAAGTTCAACTTTGGATGTCAAAGTTTTGTTTTAGGGCCGATTGTAATCGGGTTCACGAATGCCAGAATCCCTCAATAATATTGCACTTAGGTCTCCCTAAAGAGTGGGAGTACTTTCAATATAATACGATTCGATACACTTAACGGATTTCCCAATTCACGAACACATGTTCCTATTTGGTCGTGGAAGGATAAATTGGGGTAATTGGCTATCATTTTTGTTAATATTCCATAAATACCCTTACTATAAGCGTTGTGATAATGTTTCATTTTCACCACATAGAATGGCATGAAAGTTCAAATTCTTGGTTTCTGAAGCAATAAAAAGATGAAAGAATTATGTGCATCAATATTTTTAAAATCATAGTACAAGGTTTAGAGTAAATTATAGAAAATTACTTAGAAGTATATAAGGTTTCATTCTCCTAGAACCGTGGAAGTATATGTGGAATAAACTCAGTTTCTATACTACCCTCGGTAAATATAGGTTCAACTTCTGATGTCAAAGTTTCATTTTAGGGCCGATTGTAATCGGGTTCGCGAATGCAAGTGTTCAGTAATAATATTGCACATAGGTTCCCTCGATAGAGTGGACCTTTCAATGTAATATTGGAGATACACTTAACTGATTCACCAATTCATGATCACAATGTTCCTATTTGATCGTGGACGAATATTAAGGGGTAATATCCCATCATTTTTGTTAATATTCCATAAACACCCGTACCATAAGTTTCATGAGAACGTTTCACATAGAATTGTGTGAAAGTTTAAATTCTTGATTTTTGAAGCAATAAAAAGATAATAGAATTACGTGCATAAACAAGACATCTTTTTGGGCCGCAATCTTAACAGGTAATTTTTTACCATACTTTTCCTAAATTTGATGTGATACATATGAGCAAATTCGCAAATATTTTGTAATGAATGAATCCAAAACGACCCCTCTGCGACGTTGTCCGAATTGAAATTTCCAGCGGGAACCAAAAATTTGGGCTGAAAATTTGAACCGAAAATTGCCCCATCAATTTTTCATTTAAATACCATTCAACAAGAACACACAATTCCAATTAATCCTCTTCCAAACCCAACAATATACCATCCTTTTCATTTCACGCAAACACAACCAATAAAGAACTCACTCAATTTGCTTCTCTAAATATGAGAATGGAGCATCTCCAGATTCAAATTAAATGAGGTAGTTCTACATCCATTCCATGTTCATTTCCAATCTTCCTTTGTAATCTTTATTCTAAAAGTATGATGATAACATGTTATATAGTGTATGCTTTTTTGTATTTTCTAGATAGTGCAATGTTTGAAAGGTGTGATAAAAATGGCTTAGATTAGGGATGATTGTGAATAATATCCTAGTCTTCGTATGAAAATAGGTTGGATATGCAATGTCGATCACAGGTTATCATCCCACACGATATGTGACTGGATAGTCATCAACGTCGCAAATGCTATGACATTATTGGCATAAGAGTTGAATATTCGACGTTGCACAATTGTTGATCATCACGACATCAATCAACATTACATGCGGGGTCGCTTTAAAGCCGCGCAAGCACTTTTAACATGTTTGGATTAATGTCGTCTACGTATGACTATATTATAGGACTGCCAAATTCTAACATAAGCTTTGTTTCGTGTGTATTCTTTGTAATAGGACAGATAGTTATCGATGGACTTCCATGAAATGGGGTCAATGTAGGTTCAATACAATAATTGATGTTTCAATTTCATACCAACATCACGTATATTAATATATTATAACATGTATTCATATCATTATTCTACTTCTATTGGTTTTTTACATTCTCATTTTTTTCCTACATCAATTGCCAAGTAGTTTATTGTCGTCTGATTTGTACACATTTAGCAAAATGTGGAACATTAGGTAACATGTAACGGATACCGACAAACAAATGTTTGTGTAATCAAACATTAAATAAAATATTAGGTAACACGTAACATTTGTGTAATCATAATATTAAATTCTATAAAATTGTCTTGGAGACAATCCGCGAAGAGAACCTATGTCTTCACGACTAATCTGCAAAGCCACATTAACTGGTGAAACCTTGAAACCTGACCAACGTCGCACAATCAGATGGCTTCTCTTGCGGCTTCACCCAAACAAAATGACATCGTATTCAAGAGCCTTCCACGTCAGCATACACACAATGGTGCTCTCTCCATCATGCGATGTCGCAGACCATTATCCACGATCTCGCGATCATTTATCCGCAACCTCGGCATTGTCGACGCTGCTGCAATTGGAATCCTCTCGTCTGACTTGTTGCGATCAACGACGTCGCATCATATGCAGGTCATTATCATTTTGACCGATATCGCAACATCGCACTCCAATAGTCGGTCATCCTCCTAGAACCGACGTTGCATACACTATTTGTCGACGTTGGTCCAAAACTGATGTAAACAGTACTTTTTTCACCACGGTTTCGAACCGAGGTAAAATTGTATTTTTATTACACCCACATTTACCTTGATTTTTAGAAGGTTGGAAAACCGAGGTAAAATTCCCTGTAGAACCGCAATAATTGGTGTTGTTTGTTGTAGTGCACGAGGAAATAATTAATACCATTAATATGTTAAGTTGATTTCTTTCAGTTTATTTGTAAAAGTTATGTACTTTTTAGCTCTTATTCTCTTGAGTTTATCTATATTTGATAAGATCTGATTTGATTTGAATTGATCTGATTTGAATTGAATTGATATGATTTGAATTGAATTGAATTGAAGTGATTTGAATTGAACTCATTTAAGGGGCAGAGCAAGAAATTTTATGGGGTGTCACAATTTAATTTCATGTCTCTGTTTCTGAATAGAGTGTTAAAATTTTTGAGAAATTTTAAAATTTAGAGGAATAAAGTGGATCTAAAATTAAAATAAACTAAGGCACTAATCAAAAGCCATATATTAATTAACTTAAAATATTAAAAATAATATATTTTTAAAAAAATTAAGGAAATTGCCCTACCTTGCACAAGCGTAGATTCGTGTCTGACTGATTTGAACTAAATTGAATTGAAACGTACAGAACTAAAAATAAGTTTGTTGATATTTAGTAATGTATGACTAAATTAAGTTAAATTTCAACAATTTAAATTTCCAATGAATTGAACTGAACTGAACTAATTTGAATTGAACTAAATTGAATTGAACTAAAATGCAAATAATCTCTAGAGAATGGGAACATAGTTTAACAGAATTTTAAATTAATACTATCTAACTTAATTTTTGTATATTAGTATCATATTATATTTTTAATTTAATTCAGTTTAATTTAATTTGGTTTAGTGGAGTATCAACTCCTGAAAATAGATTCTTATAAAAATAGACTTTTACTAGGCGATGATATTAGTTTGGTGAAAATAAAAAAAATAACTTAAGTCAAATATTTTTAATTTAGAATCTTAAATGTAATTATGTTAAATGAATTTTATTTATTATATAATATTAATCTTAATTTAGGATCACAAAATATTGTTTTAACTGTGTAACTGTTAAATGGGGTAAACTTATGATTAGAATGGAAGGAATTTCTGTTTATAAAACGCATAAAAAAATATAGACTGAAAGTGGAACTATTAAAAATATTTAATTAAATTAATTTTAAAAATCTGATATAGCTCTTCTTTTCCCCACTTTCATGAAACACGTGTTCCCTCTACTTCATATTCTCTTCCTCCCTTCTTTCTTCTCACGTTACCCCCTTCGTATTTCTCTATTTCCTACGATTTATTTTTGAAAAATCAGTAATTTCAAGTTGTTGGAAAAAATATTCAGTGGCGATTACAATGAGTAAAATTGACATCCAACCTAAGTAGCCTCTAGAAATTATTAAAATATTGCAAGGATATCTAAATTACATGTCAACCGGACTGATCGTCTGTACTATTACAAATAAGAGATCCAATAAAAATTGTAACACCGCACTCGGGGATATTTACTTGCTTTCCGCAAAAATCATGACCACTTGACAGAGAGTAGCGTATCGTGCATTAATATCATTGCGCTAAACAAGGATCTTCTACAACCGTAACACCACTATCCAACCACGATCTATGTTGTCCAAGCCGTAAAATCCTTGAAAAACACATATCTTACATATTCAAATTAATAGAAATCCAAAAATAAAACCGCAAACAAAATTACGAATACATGATCTGAACAAGCAGATTGAAAATAATACATCAACATGAACAACTAAATCAACCTATCATCATGAACACAACGATCTCATCGATCAGGTCGAAGAACATAACTAGTCTGTGGAGAAAAATCTCACACTTAAATTATAACAAAAATATAAATTATTAGGGGAGATGGGGAGAAAATATTGAAGAAGAAGAGGTGCGGAAAAATGGAAGAGAAGGGGTAAGGGGGTGCGAAGATACTTTTGTAGGCTTTTGCCTATTTCCTACGATTCTTCTACACATTATGTTTGTGCGCAGATCTCTTCTTGAGTGGTAAATTATTGTATAGTTGACCCTTTGATAATCAGCACCGATTATTAATACCATGGCCATGAATACTATAGTGGTGCTTATCCCGCATAACTAGCACCGATAGAATGCAACTGTTGCTTGTAGATTAAGGCCAACATCAGTTCAATATTACCGGTGTTGGTTGTAAATTGATGTCCACTATCAATATTTTTTAGCACCGGTTCCAATATAGAAACAATTATAGGGATTAGAAGGATATTAATCTTCCAGTACCGGCATGTAATTTGAAACACCGGTGCTTGTTCAATGTAGTTTGTAAATTTTCCAACACTGGTATGTAATATGAATAACCAGTGCTATTTTATTTAAATTTTCAATGCCCTGTTTTAATTTTTCCTAACCCATCTGGATTGAAACCCGGGCAATTATGTTAAGTTGATTTCTTTCAGTTTATTTGTAAGAGTTATGTGCTTTTTAGCTCTTATTCTCTCGAGTTTATCTAGATTTGATATGATCTGATTTGATTTGAATTGATCTGATTTGATTTGAAATAGATTGAAACCCGGGCAATTATCACAGAAGAAACTCATAACAGCCAACAAGATAGAATCTACAAACAAGATTATGCTAAGAAAGGAGTAATGAATAAATGAAAAACTAAATATGTCTAAAAAAATATAATCCATCCACAAGCAAAATTACAGGAAAAATGTAAATTTTAATGAAATCCATTTTGTACACTTCAAGAAACTCGTCGAGGTCCATAGAATTCTTGCAATGTTTGGAATATACGTCCACCCAAGCCTAACACCATATCTCAGTTACAGCTGATATCTCCTTGGCATTGTATGTTACTTGTTTTAGGGAAATAGATGTTGTGTTCAAAACAAGCCGATGATTAAGTACGTGAAAGTATTTAGTGAGTAAGAAGAAAAAAAGATTAATTTGTAATTTTTCGTCCAAACTCTAGAATACCTGTAGAGGTGGTGTTGAGCAAAAACTCTTTCATGTAGAGGAGGATGTAGTATCCGCATTCCCAACCACTCAACTGACTTCGGTACTGCAAATGAAAAAATTACGTTAAATATAATTGTATTAAATAATGGTGGATCTCCAATGTCCTCGATCTGGGTGTCATCTCTAAATGTGACCAAAGTCATCGGCCAATCTACCACACTTCCCAAAGCATCTCCCACGTCATTGAATTGGTGTTCGGCATACGGAAACCCAGCTCTTGGATGGTAGACGGACTCGCACAAGCGGATGTGATCTACTGGGTCATGTGATTTATCGGGACATCTAGATTTTTGGAGCCGTGCCTCTGTAACCCTTATCCTCTCTCCTTGAAGTCCCTTGATGTACAAGGTGACCAACTCGCAACCGTGTTATAAATTTTGAAAATTATAGTAAGTCCGAAATAATTTTTGCACGGGATAGAAAAAATCCAAATATTTTAACTATAATGCATATTAACCTTCTCATCTTCTTCTCCTTCTCCTTCTCCGGGGGAATCTTAGCCCAAGCCGCTGAGAGCGGTGGATACACCTTCAAACCTAGCATTTTCTACGAAGCTCTTCGGGTCCACAAGGCCTTCATGAATATTTATTTCCCCTGCTGCAGTCACACCATTGACGAACTGCTCGAGGTACGAGACCGTCGCCTTGACAGCCGGCTGATCAACGGAAGGTTTCTTGGCCTCCTTCTTTTGGGATGAGGAGTTGTTGTTGCATTTGCTTCATGATTTGCCTGGGATAGCAATAGCTTCTGGCAGTAGGGATTGGGTACTTCTGAAGTGCCTTGGGTTATCCTTCATCCTGGTGGCTCTTATCAAAATATCCTCACCATGACCCAACTCTAGGGTTCCCTTCTATTTTTCCTCGTTCATCCTAAATTGCGGTTCATATTATTGTGTAAATAATGAAAATAAATGTTTACTTAGATATGAAACTATTATTGAATTGTATACTTACAATGTCATTCGATATGGCCTTGATTTATGTGATTGTATAATCCTTGTTTTCTCCCTTGTTTGACTCCAAGTATACCAACGATCTGTCTAGATTGAAATTCTTGGATATGATCTCCTCCTCGATCTCTTCTTCCATGTATCCCTGGTCCCTTAACTTCTTCCTCTCCTTCTCATTTAGCTGATCTATCAGCTTCTCCTTAGTAGCAATGTTCCCCCTTGGTCCAGTGTGGCGAACATACTTCTTTTACTTAGAATGATTGCTTGCTCTCTCTCTCTTTTTCTCCGAAAATTAAAAAAATTGATGGAGATCCTAAGATGACTACCACCATAAATGAAGACATTTCACGTCTTGATCAAACATTCAAGGGTTATGTTCGGTGATCCTCTAAGTGACATGGTTGGACCAATGACAAGATTAAGAATGAAGCTTAGGGATGCGACATTGAATGCTTTGATTGATCAACTTCATGATTAAGAATTAATGAAGAAGGCGGCAAGGGCTTGGATTACTTATTCACGTTTGTCGATTAACTGAAGACATCATGAAGAACACTATACTCTTATTCCCATTGGGTTTTTTAGTGAGGTAGTGTGATCATTGTAAACAATATTTTTAATTCAGTTTGGGCTTATTGGACGGAAGAGCTCGACCATGTGGGCTTAGAAGAGCTGTTCGAAAATAAGACTCCATTAGGGTTTAGAATATTCAGTTTTATTCTGATAAGAATTAGATTTAGTAAGATTAGATAAGGTAATATGTTTCTAGTCTAGTTCTAGTTAGACTAGAAAATAGAAGACGAGTTAAATATGGTTTTAGCTTCTTAAAAATGTCATAAGCTGATTCAGATTCCAATTATGTTTACAGTTTAGGGCCGAAATCTTCTCAATTAAAAGAGAGGTTCACCCGAGATTTTGAGTCATTCTCATTATTATTTTTATTATCTCTTAACCATGCGGGCTAGTTAATGTTCAATCTCCTTTGTAAGCTAATCCTACAGGCTAGTTAGTAAGCAAATAACACTTGTGATCTAAACCTGCGGCTATTTAGATAACAAGCCGGAGTTGAGTGTACTCTGCGGGCTAAATGTTGCAATTTCGTGCAACTTCGGTGGGTTGGGCGAGATTCTCATCCTAGTTAAAAATCCGATATTCCACAATCCAGAGTCTTCGCAAGGAGATTCATATCAGTTGGTATCAGAGCAAAGCAAAAGATCCTTGGATGAAAAACATCAGGGTTTTGAGTTTCTGTTTTGAATTTATTTTTGAAATTTTGTGTAATAAAATTATAAACTATTTGGTTTCATATTTTAACTATTTTTATTTGATCTTTCTTAGCAGGAAGGTTGAATCTAGAGTCGAAGGTCGTGGAAGGGTCCGAGAGTTATAATACTTCAGTATTACTATCCGCCTTCACCTTCTTCAATCGAGTCAGGAGGACGTTAGGGTTTAAGTATTATTAATTATTATCCGCCTTCAACTCCCGGTCAGTTTCATAGATCTAGGTATCTTATAAAGTTTATGTGCTTGTGATATTTTTCTTCAACTCTTCTGAAAAATTATTGCATGCTCATAATCCTAATTGTTTTTATTTTGGTTCTTTGATTCCGTAATCTTGAATTGTTGCTTGATTCTGATTACAAGTAAAAAAAAGAGTATTTTGTGTCATTTTCCATATATAGTTTCATATTCTTGATCCTTACGATCTTGAATACCTCGAAGTTCAATTGAATCAAGAGTAAGTTGTTTCAAATTTCTTATTCCAAGATTTGTATAGGCGATTTTGGGTTTCAAACTTTTCAAAACTTAAAACAAAGAGTAGTAGATTTTTGGATTTTGAAATCAGGAAACCAAGGTTAAAAATAAAAAATTTGGTGCTGTTTTGTAATTTAAAAAGTTTGGGGGCTGTTTTGCAATTTTTAGAAATTTAGAAATTGCACACGGTTAGAAGTACTTGAGAAATAAGAATCCAATTTGGAGTGAACTATTTTGACTAAGAATAAAATTTATAGCTGAAAAATAAAGAAGAAAAAAGAAAAGACAGAAATCCGATGAGAAAAAAAGAAAAGGAAACAAAATCCTAATCAGAATCGGAAAAAGGGTTCAAATTGAATTTGGGCGTGGGAATTGGAGCTGAAATTTTATCTTGGGCAGAAAGTAACTACCGAAAATCCTTTTCAAGGAAGGATCAGGGTTGAGATAGCTAATCCAAATTGGTTTTGGAAACATTAATTCAATTTTCGGAACTTCGTTGTCGCCTATATAAAGCATTCTTGTTCTGATCATAATTTTTTCATTACAGCTCCAATTCATACCATTCAAATTTCATTTTGTTCCTTATTCTTTGTAGAATTTGGAATTATAGATAGTAGAGCTCAATTTTGAGTTTATATATTTTTTTAGTTTAGAAATCATATCTGTAGTACTTTCTCCTATATTGCTTTAAATTTGCGATGAATTGATATATTCCCCTCATATTAGACTTCGCCTTGTGAATTGTGAGTGGTGAGTGGCCTTACTAAATAAGGAAAGGGGGACGATATTTTATTACAAACCATTTATTTTCTTAACAGCTTAGCGGAGATGGCAGTCTATAATCCATTCGTCCCACCTTTTGTTAGCAATCCCAACAATGAGCCATTGATGAACACGTCCAATAGTAGGTGTGCTGAACAGAAAATAGATGATGTGTGAGACAGTTGGGAGCGACATTGTATCAAACCCAATAAACACGTTGAGCAAGATCGCTTTGCTGTCACTTTAAATGCACTTATGAGTGAGGTGGAGAGATTGGCGAGAAAAGTTGACAGCTTGGCACCACCTACACCACTATCCACAGCCATGAGGGATGAGAGGTGACCCTCATGAATTTGTTCATCGATTCCAAGGTTATGGTACTTCCGATGAAGGTTCCAATGAATTGGAAAGGCGATCAAAAAGAGAAACTTCAAGAAGGCATCGCCATGATAGGCATCATTATTCTCGAAGAAGGACAAGAGCCAGTTTAGGTTAATTTTGGATTCTACTCAAGACATCAAGGGGTTGAAGTATGATATCCCTCGATTCGATGGTCAATAAAATCCAGTGAAGTATCTTGATTGGGAGCAACAGATTGAGAATTTGTTTGATCTCAAAAACTATCAGGAGAAAGAATAAGTTAAAGTGTAACAGTATTCCTTCAATCACTATGCGGCTGAATGGTGGAAATGTGAAAGAAAAGAGACAACTTGCCGGAAAGAAACCAATCTCCACCTGGGGGAGATTGAAGACTAGCTTCGCCATTATCGTGTTCCGCCTATTTATCTGATGGAACAACATTCTTATTTGGCCAATATGAAGCAAGGAAATCACACAATTGATGAATACTGGAAAGATCTCAAGTTGACCATGAGAAGGGTCGGGATGAAAGAAGACTACACATTCATAAAAAATGATTCATTGAAGGGCTGCGTGAGAACCTTCAAACGCCAGTCAAGCTTCAACATCACATATCAGTGGACAATTTCTCATGAAAGCAAGTTTAATTGATAGCAATATGTGGCCAAAGAAGCAACATTTCAGATTTCCCAGTCAAAGATTAGGGTTTGATTACGGAAACCCTAACCTTGACCGAGGTAGAGGTAGAGGGGCCCATGGGAGGCCGAGTGATGGTCCAAACCTACTCCAATCTGACTTACAATTCCACTGATAGAAAAATGGCACCCCAGACTTAAAACCAAGAGTCTTTGAGGAATTTAGGTAAATCTCACGTCTCTATATCAAATTCGGTTTCAGTTAACACCCCCACTTGTTTTCATTGTAAAGAAAGAGGGCATGTTTGTAGTAATAGTCCCCATTCTCGAGTGTTAGCCACCATTGAAGAAGATGACGAAGAAGATAAATATGCCGATATGCCACCTCTCTATTAGAGTGGGGAAGAAAAGGTAGATGAAGAGATCATTATAAATTATCAAGGTAAATAAGGTCCGAAAACACAAGGTAAGTTCGTAACTTTGAGAGCTTTAAACTCTCAAGTGGCCGAAACCCAAGTGCAAAGAATTAATATTTTTCATACTCGTTGCCTTGTGAAAGATAAAAAATGTTTACTGATTATTGATGGATGATAATTTGCTAATACTGTTTCCAATCTTCTTGTTAAATTATTGTTTTTGCCTGTTACTACTCATCCATCACCATATAAACTTATTTGGTCAAATGGTAGTGGTGAGATTAATTTTAATAAACAATGCATGATTAAATTTAGGATAGGAAAATATCATGATACTATCTTATATGATGTTATACCTATGGAGGCTAGTCATATCTTGTTAAGGAGACCATGGAAATTTAATTGTAAATCTATGCATAATGGTTACACTAACAAAATTATTGTGATTAAGGATAGAACAAGGTATACATTAACTCCATAGTCACCGGTGGAATTTATTGAGGATCAAAGATTCATGGAAATGGACAAAGAAAATTTTGTGGCTGAGCTAGAACTGGCCGAACAAAACCCTAGCTAGGGTTTGGAGGCGATCGGCCAAAGGAGAAAAATTGGAGGTAAAACCCTAAAAATATTTACCAAAATTTTAGGGCGGCCGATCTTGGTAAGTCGGGTAAGATTTCGAGTGATTCTAAAAAAATCGTGGAAGGTTTTATTTTCACATCTTAGTCCATTGCCATCAATTTTAATGATGAATGTGAATTTCCAATTGAATTTGGAAAATCATTTTATGCATCTATAAGGGACGTGAATTATGATTTTTCTAATCATTCGCATGTATTAATTTTACATTTTAAAGAGAGTTCTTTCACCAATGAAGATATACCTGTGCATGTTCTTCTACGGTTTTCTGAGATGTTGCAGGAATTTGAGGATGTCTTTTCTGATGCCTTTCCACATGGTTTTCACTGTTGTGGGGCATTGAGCTTCAAATTGACTTGATTCCGTGTACAGTTATACCTAATCGACAACTTATAAGGCGAACCCTGGGGAGACAAAGGAACTAGAATGACAAGTTGAGTATTTACTACAAAAAGGTTATGTGCACGAATCTTTAAGTACATGTGATGTGCCTGTCATCTTAGTTCCTAAGAAAGATAAAACTTGGCAAATGTGTATTGACTGTCGTACTATTAACAAGATTAATATTAAGTATCATCATCCTATTCCTAGGTTAGATGATATGCTTGAATATTTGCATGGATCTGTGATATACACTAAAACTGATTTGACTCAAGGTTATCATCAGATTCAATTAGGGATGGTGATGAATGGAAAACTACATTTAAAACTAAGTTTGGGTAATATGAATGGATTGTTATTCCTCTCAGATTAACCAATGCACCTAGTACTTTATGTGATTGATGAATAATGTCTTAAGAAAGTTTATTGGTAAATTTTTTGTCGTTTACTTTGATTATATTTTGATCTATTCTAAGTCGACTGATGAGCATATCGAGCATGTGAAATCTATTTTACTTGCACTCCTAGAGTCTTATTTCTATGCAAACATCAAAAAGTGTACTTTTTGTGCTTCGGAAGTAGTATTTCTCAGTTTTTTGGTCTCTGATGAGACGTCAAATGCATGTATTTTCCAAGCATTTAACATCTCTTTTGTTATCTTTTGTTGCAAGATTGCTAGATTTAGGTAGGATTACATTATAAGGGGTTTGGATAACCATTTTTGGTTTTCATATCTAAATCCTTCATTTTGTAACCTAGGTTGAATCTAATGGATTTTTGGTCCTTACGAGCGTCTAGATTATTTTTGTGAGCTTAATTTGTAGATTGCTCGTAAGAATTTCAGAGTGTTTTAGTGAAGGCCATTCGCAAGGATGGTAGAAGAATGAAGGCCACGGGTCAAAACGTGGTAGAAGATAGA
>JAULKK010148508.1:0-16732 GCA_032355705.1 Rubia peregrina | reverse complement strand
TAAATTTAAATGTGAAATTTAATACTCCCTTTGTTTTGTTATTTATGGTACACTTACTATAAATGGATGTTTTTTTATTATTTTTCACTCTTTTCATTTTTGACAAGATTCCTTCAATTTCATCCACTCATTCTACTTTTTTTCTTTCTACATCCATTCACTTTCTTCACCTAAATCCAAGCACATAAACCTATGGTGCCATAAATAGAAAAATGAAGGGAGTAATAAAATTTTACTCTCTTTATTATTTATGAATCCCACTTAATTTTCCCTATCGTATTTATTAATTTATCTTTAGTATTTAATTTAAATAAATTTGACAATTTAAATAAATTAAATTTGAAATTTAATAATATATTTAAAATTTAATTTCGTTTTTCAACTTTAATGTCATTTTTGTTAAAATTAAAATTAAGTAAAGAATAATCAAAAATTAAAATTAAAATTAAAAGGAATAAGAAAATTTAAATTGAATAGTCAAAACAGGTAGGCGGAAAAATTTTCAAACAAAAAAAATTCCCAAAGGACCCACAACACATGGGTTCTTCCATTTTGACAGAATTGGGACGGTTCTCAATTGAGAACCCGGTTCCGTGGGTTGAAGAGATTCAACCCTCTTTCAACCCCCATTGTGGGGATAATTGTCCTTATTCGGTCCCAATTTTTAATTCAGCCCACTCCAAAACCCCCACTGTACATGCTATTATCTCGTGTTATGTAAGTACAACTTTAACTTTTTATTCATGATGTACAAAGATATGTAGTATACTGATCATGTCAAGCATCAACACAAGGAGAAAGGGTATATCGACTTATTTACCAATATGTTATTAGTCATCGTTGAATTTATTCGAGTGATGTGCAACCATTCATGCATCGCGTACAACTTGCTATGATATCTCGTGTTATGTACAACTTTTTATTCATGACGTACAACTTTTTACGCGCAGCTTATCCGTATTGTGCTACTGTTTCCGTTGCTGCAAGATCATCGAGTGCTGCTTCAACATTTTCAGCGAGTGCCAATGATGTCTATAAGTTTGTTTTCTTTGTTTGTGCTTTTTTGTGGAAAACAAACAATGTCTCATTGTCTTAGTTTCCTATCTTTGTTAGTTTGCTGCTTTTTAAGGTGAAATTTGTTCGATTTGGAGTTAGAAATTTGTGTGCAGATGTATGAACAGGCTGAATAAAAGTAAATTTGAAGAGTAGAGTTCTGAATTTTATTTACTGTTTTTAATTTCAACTCATTACAAATAGTAGCAAAAGATTTCATCAATTTTGCACAAGTCCCAAAAGGACCAAAAATATACAGATGGAAACTCCAGACATCATGAAATAGACCAACCACAAATACCATGAGAGCAAACAAAAATGACTGAAACTGCAACATATCTTTTATTGAATGAATGTCTGTACACTACTACTTAATTTACTCTCATAACAAGGAAGATGAGAAGTGGGGAGACAAAAGTTCTTACAGTCTGTAACAAAGATGTACAGAGATGAATCAACAGTGTCGTTTTCGAGAGCCATGAAAACGAAATGAATGATTCAGGGACCTTCTTTGCTATCTTCGATCAGTTTCTTAAGCACGATGCAAATTCACATACTTTTTAGTGCAAAAGAAACCGGCGAAGACTGAGGCCGTGCCAGTCTTATCTAGCAAGCAAGTATGGGGTTTCTTCCTGCATCGATCTCAACAACCAGGACGTGGTTTGGATCAGAACCCTTTGGCCCTTCTGAGTAAAGTGTCGGGAGGTAAGCTTTGTACGCCGGCAAGTATCTGGACACAAAATCCATAACCTGCAAAGTACAGAAGAACAAAAGATGCATATGCATACAAGATTCATAGCTGCAAAATGTAAATGTGAAGTTTGTGGTGGGTGCCACACCTCTTCATCGGACATGCCTGGTTTACCGTCGGCCCTCATAGCGATCTCAGCCTACAAATTGTTTCAAATGTCCAAAAAGATCAGATCATAGGAATACAAAGTAAATGGATAGCTAGATCACGATAGACCTGCAATCGCCACTCATAAACATAGCTCGGGTCCTGAATCTTGATAATGATCCATGATTTTACAAACTTGTCCCAGACATCATAATATGCTTCTAAATTCTTGTTCACTATCTCCAGCTGCGAAATCAGATTGAGGTTGCTTGAAGTGAAACTGTCAGATGATAAGACTACGCGAGGAAAAAGTTTAGATGTTTTTTCTGGATGATTTATTCTATGCATTACCTGAGGATCAACGGCTTTGACGGTCGTAGGTGGTACCGGTTTGAAGCCAAGCATCCACCCCTCAAACAGGACAGCCTGGTAGATTGCCAAGACACAACAGGAAAGATACATAATTCGATGTTACACCGAATGGTATAAGAGCACGAAAAAAGTTGTGTAGTGATAACGCTTGATTGAAGATTCCCTTACCGTCAATGGACCTTCAATTTCCGGCCAGGTTGAAGGGTCAGCTCTGTCACCTCTACCATTATATGCAGACTGACATGTTGAGAAACACATCGGTGGTTAATGTTTCCATGTTGTTTATATGAGAACCAAAAAAAAGGAAGGAAGAAAAAGTTGTGAATGACAAACTCACTTTGTCATATCGAGGAACCTTCATTTTCATACCTAAAAAAGTTCAACACAGATTGGATTCTTGTTTAAAACGCTAATTAGCAGGAAAGGATCAATATGCAGAACAATATTACCTTCTTTGGTCAATTTCGATAGGGATGTCAGCGTCTCAACAGACAAGGAAAGATCATGACTTCCAGCATTTCCGCGAAACTGATGTCCAGAGTAATGTTCTCACTTTTCAGTAAATTTGTTACCAAAAAAATGAAAACAAAAACGTATGTTCCTTACCACTAGAAGTGCATTCTCGGATGGCTCTCTCGAAGTTTTGCCTGAAAATAAACTAGCACTCATATTAGTGGTTCCGAACAAGAGGCATAATTGAAAGGAAAATCGGGAAATAAGCACCACAGATTCACAAATCCCAGCATTACCTTATTTTCTGCTGTTAAATAGAAGTCATCAATGGATACTGTGGCAGTCTTCCTGAGATTCAACATATTACAAGAGTTATAAACTCGCTGTCTCCTCGCATTATCTAAAAACGTAGATGACTCAAATTCAATAGATATCAGGCAGAAAAATGCGGAGATTCACGAACATTAATTACTAAAACTAGGGTAACCATGCATAGAAATAAGGCAGTGTGTATCAGGGTCGTCTCTGACAATTTGGAGGCCCTGTGCAAAATTTAAAAAAATTCCTAAATACATTAACATAAAACTATCAAATAAAATTTATATTATTTGGATATTTGACTTTTCAAAATAAAATATAAAGACAAAGATAAATTAATAATACAACTTCCAAAAGTATCAGGTTTAAATTGTTTAAATAAATAATTAATAGTTAATAATAAAATTTACAATGCTACCGATAAATCTTGTCTTGTACATTTTAATAGATGATATTTCGTAAATTACTTACTGAAAATAATCGCACCACATTTTAATAGTTGTCATTTAGTAAATTACTTACCCATAGATGATCGTATCAGCAAATCTTATTTAAATAAGACATTTTAATAGTTGATATTTGGTAAATTACTTACCGATAAATAAAATTTTAGGCCCAACAATTTTGGACCCTATTCAATAGAACAGGTTGCCATGTAAAAGCCGGCATATCACCATTCATTGTGCACTCTACCTCCCAGTGATTTTAAAAAGATAATCTAGTGCAAAGACAAGAGTTGTCTTCCCACAACCTTGTGGCGCACTAAAACCAATCTGCATTATAATGATTTCACAGCCACATTAGGTTGACTTGATCAATCATCTCCTGTCTTAATTAATTTCACATGACGATACAAGATAGATAAGTACCACCAATGGAGTAATATCTGCTCCTTCCTCAAACGTTGACATATGCTGCGAAATCTCTTCTTCACACCACAAGAAGACCGGAACATAGTAGTGATAGATTCGGACTTTTTGAGGTTCTGTGAGAAACAACTCATCCAGTTGAAACAATCTACACAACTTTGAGCCATACAGCAACCACTTGTCAATGTTTTCTCCCACTTTTTCCAATGTCAAACCAACTTTCTCCAGAAGCGGCCCTGAGCATATGAAGTCATAGAGATCCTGGACAGAGGAAACTTGAGCAGAACTCGTAGGAAAGAAGGAGCGCAGCGGGACATGCCCTTCACCATTGTAAGCAACATTCGCACCACAAGCAGAATCGTCTTGCATCCAAGAGCTTTGAAAACCTGCAAAAATGATATTGATATCTGACAAACTGAATAGTGAATGCAACACCAGTAACATTAAATCATTATCCCACTGTGCAGGGTCGGCTATATGGATCAATATTCAGTTGAAACACATTGCATCATTCACATTTAAATATAGCATGTCATTCTTTAATACTTCTTGTTTAAATTCTAAAAGCATCAGGCATATAATGGTTTATTTTCTATTCCAAAACAATCAGTCATACAAGGGTTGTTTCTTCTATTCCAAAAGCATTAAGCATATAAGGGTTGTTTCTCAATTCTAAATGCATTAGGCATATAAGCATCCATTCTTATACGGTACACTGGGTACATTGTGGACTGTACCCAGTAAATAAATGACTTGATAACTACCAATTAACTACAAAATAACCAACTACTCCTATGTTTATGCAAACAACTACTAATCAATATGAATTATGTTCAGTTTATTTACCATCTGGGATACCATTCTTATATCATTTGGGACCTGCTATCCATGGGTCAGTTGGATAGTCTGGGATGTAAGACCAATACTGAAAATGGTCTCATGGAAAATTTCAAAGGTGCACTAGTGGTGATGAAGGCGGAGAAGATCGCTGCCAATCTATTTATGCTTCAAGGAGAAATAATTCAGGAGGCAGATGGGTGTGTCACATCAACTTGCAAAGGAGAAGAAGTGACGCTGATGTGGCATTTAAAACTGGGTCATATGTCAGAATGGGGTTTGAAAACTCTCTCTAACAGAGGATTGCTTCCAAGGCTCAAAATGGTAAACCTATCATTTTGAGAGCATTGTGTTACAAGTAAGCAACATAGATTTAGTTTTAGCAGATCCAATTTTAGGAGTAAATGCATACTTGACTTGATCCATTTTGATGATTGGGAATCACCGAAGATTTCCTTGGGTGGGACAAAGTATTTTGTTACTTTCATTGATGATTATTTCAGGAGATGTTGGGTGTACCCTATCAAGAAGAAGTCAGATGCATTTTCAACCTTCAAGTACTTCAAAGTGTGGGAACAACTTGAATCTGGGAGAAAGATCAAGTGCTTGATGACAAACAGTGGAACCGAGTACAAGGATGTCGAGTTTCTTGCTATTTGTAAGCATGAAGGAATTAAAAGGCAGTTCACAGTCACATACACAACTCAACAAAATGGGGTAGCAGAGCGGATGAACAGAATTCTTGTAGAAAAAATGAGTGCGATGTCGAAAACTGCAGGTCAACCTAACTCTTTTTGGGTGGAAGCAGCCAAAACAGCGTGTTATGTGATAAACCACTCACCTTCAATGGCGATCGATCTAAAGACGCTAATGGAGACGTGGACTGATAAGCCAACGAATTACTCTGGTTTACATGTGTTTGGATGTTTTTTAAGTGATGTTTAATGCTCATGAAAGAACAAAACTGAATCCAAAATCTTGGAGGTGTTTGTTCTTGGGATATATTGATGGAGTGAGGGGGTATCGCCTGTGGGATCCCACTGCCCACAAGGTTATCTTCACCAGGGTTGTAGTTTTTGTAGTAACTGGGAGAAGAAGGGCACACCTAAGGAGATTCCATAAACTACAAAATTAGTCATGGAAACAGAACCCGTTCAGGATATCCTAACACCAAAATAAGATGCACAAGACCTAGCTCAGGCAGAGGTTCCAAAAAATCGTCAGCCAACTCGTGAAAGAAGACAATAGGTCGAGCCTTCAGATTATGTTTTCGAAAGCAAGGTTGCATACTGTCTTTTAACGGAGGATGGAGAGCCATCAACTTTCCGGGAGGCAATGAGTAGTAGTGAAGCGGCTCTGTGGATGACAACAATGCAAGAAGAGATGGAGACCATACAGAAGAACATTACTTGAGAACTGGTGCCATTACTAAAAGGGAGAAAATCCATTGGTAATAAATGGGTGTATAGGGTCAAGCGCAATGTCGATGATCAGATAGAATGGTAACGTGCAAGACTAGTGGTCAAGGGATATGCACAGAAGGAAGATGTTGATTTTAATGAAATATTGTTTTCCGTTGTCAAACTGACAACAATTCGGATTTTACTCGCTATGTGTGCTACTCTTGATTTACATCTATAACAGTTAGATATAAAGACAACATTTCTTCATGGAAATCTGGATGAAGAAATTTATATGCTTCAACCAGAAGGTTTAGCTGAAAAATGCAAAGAGAACTTGGTTTGCAGGTTGAACAAATATCTCTACAGTCTAAAGCAGGAGCCGAGATGCTAGTACAAGAGCTTTGATTCCTTCATTAGAAGCCTGGGATACAACAGAATCAGTTCATACTATTGTACGTACTACAAAAGGTTTGATGGCGATAATTTTATTATATTGCTACTGTATGTGGATGACATGTTGGTGACAGGCCCCAACAAAGATCAGATCCAAGAATTTAAGGCACAGTTGGCTATGGAGTTTGAGATGAAGGACTTAGAACCAGCAAACAATATTCAAGGGATGCAAATTTACCGAGACAAAAATAACAGGAAGATTTGGCTTTCTCAAAAGAACTATTTCAACAAAATCTCGCAACGCTTCAACATGCAAGATTGTGAGCCAATTTCTATCCCACTTCCTGTTAATTTCAAGTTATCCTCAAGAATGTCTCGTAGTAGTGAAGCGGAGATTATGAAGATGTCTCGAGTACCATATGCATCAGCAGTGGGAAGTTCGATGTTTGCCATGGTATGTACTAGACCAGACATTGCACAAGCAATGCGAGTTGTCAGTAAGTTTATGGCGAATCCAGGTGAAGAGCATAGGAATTTAGTGAAGAGGATTTTGAGATATATCAAAGGAACCTCAAATGCTGCATTATGTTATGGAAGCTCAGGTTTTACTGTCAATGGTTATGTTGATTCGGATTATGCAAGAGAACTTCCTAAAAGCAAGTCTACTTCTGGGTATGTGCTCTCTATTGCATGTAGAGCTATAAGCTGGATCTCGAAACTACAGTCAGTTATGGCTCTTTCCACAACAAAAGCATAATACATGGAAGCTACAGAAGCATGCAAGGAGGGAATTTGGATATAGAAACTGATGGAGGAACTCGGGCACAAACAGAAGAAGATGATTCCGTTTAGTGGCAGTCAAAGTGTCTTGCATCTTGAAATGAATCTAGCTTTTCATTCAAAGACAAAACACATGCGGGTTTAGTATCACTTTGTTCGCGAAGTGGTTGAAGATGTGAGTGTGGATTTGCAAAAAAATCATACATATGAGAATCTAGCAAATTTTATGACAAAACCGTCAACGTTGACAAATTTAAATGGAGTAGATCCTCGTGTGGCTTGGTTGAAACGTAAGCAAGCATGGTCTAGCAAAGAGTGATTAACCATTGTGAATTTAAAGTGGGAGATTGTGAATGGGTTAAATTCACAATGTCAAAATTTGTGAGCTAGCCCCTATGGAGGAATAGAGGTGTGATCTATTAAGCTAATGTGAAATCTTGACTTGCAATTGCAAAGTATATTGAGCCAAAATCTTGCATGTCTTGTGGGATTTCTCTTGACTTTTGGCATGGTATAGGAGGCAAGGAGTGCTGGGATTTCTCTATAAATAGAGAGGGTTCTTAGGAGGAGAAGAACACACCAAGAGCAAAGCTTGTGAAGTATTTAGCTCTTGTCCTCTCTATTCTTCCTAGTTATTTCTCCTTTCTACAATAGAGATTAAATTATCTATCTCATTGTAATTAGAGAGAATGTGTTGTATCCCCACCTTTTTCCATCATCCTAAATTTGCCCATAATTTCCCCCCGAATTTGTTATGGAATTTCCACATAAAATCATTGTGTCCATTTCTTCATTCTCATTTCAACTTTAGTTGTTATCTTGTTTAACTCCATTACATTTCCCTACATTATTGACTCTTTCATCACCGGAACTTGATTTGAAGTATACTTATAAAGCATTGAACAATGCATAAACACCCAAACTAGAGGTTGGTCCTCGTAAAAATGGGTTAAATTACTAACAAATGGGTCATCTAAAAGGCAAAGAAGATGGGAAAACGCACCTGCTCTGCAATCAATTTACAATATTTGCAATAAATGATTAATCATTAAGTCTCAAGAACTCACAAAATAACAACATACGGAGTATAAGTAAGTACTTCAACTAATTTACAGTAATTTTATGAGCCCTTTACAGTGTGGAATTTTTTTTATATTCGAGCCCTATTATAAAAATGATACACAACTGTTGTTTAAATTTTTTGTAAATGTAAATTTTAGGTCTTGAGGTGGATTCTATGAGTTTTAGGCACACATACTGAATGACCTTAGGTGTGTTTATGAACTTTTTTTGAAATATTTTTAATTTGAAATGTATTCTAAATTAGACATGTTAAAAATTAGAGCAATACACTGATAGAATCTTGAAAATGAACTAGAATATCGTAGTTAGTTTAAGGTTTTCAATCTATCTGAATTTCCCTCTTTTCTCTTCTATACTATTGTTATTTTTCTATACTTTTTATGTGTTCTTGATAATCTTAAATAGTTCTAAGTCAAGTATTAATTGGATCTACAAGCACATCAAAACATTCGAATCAATTATAAAATTTCTCCTAATTGGGGGGTCAAACCCAACCACTGTTTCACCCAAGTGAGAATGTGAGAGACAGACATTAATTTGCCTTAGAACCAAGTTTTTTTAATCTTAGAAAGAAAAAGAATGATTGTATCCAGCAATTTAAGTGAAATATGCGTTGGCAAGAAAGAAATGTGCAAGCTCCCGGGTCAAGTTAGAAACGGTTTTCATGAGGTTTTTGAGTTAAAAAACAATTATTGAAGAACCATAACTGTGTATTTATGTCGTATAAGTTGTACTACCTCCGTTCCAGTTGAACTTACACTCTTACATTTGTAACACTATTCTCTATTAAAATATGATGACAACGACATATTTGAATAGATATATGAATCAAAATAATATCGTATATGATATTTTTCAGTTCGTCGTAACAAGTAGTTTCTAAACATTAACTTTTTTTGTCATCATTATACGTAGTTAAACATATTAATGGTCAAACATGTATCTTGAGCAGTGTGCAAGAAGCAAGAGTGCAATGTTGGGTGGGAGAGATGGAGTAGATGTTATTTGAGAAAATGACAGGTTGGGTGTCTACTTTTAGGTGAAATTACATGTTTCGTTCCTTTTTTACACCTTGTTCTTAAAAAACTCTCAGATTATTACAAAATATTCTCAATTGGTTCCTTTATTGAACATAACACCTTTTAATTAAGTTAACAGACTCATCAACAGTTACCGAAATTTGAAAATTTATAATTCGATTTTTTTTAGGTTAAATTATAATTGTAGAGGTCGACTCAATGTTGACTCACTTAAACCTACTAATAGTATATGGGGATAAATTGAGAACATTTCGTAATAATGTGGGGACATTTTGGGAACAATATGCAAAAAAAGAACAAAATTTGTAATTTAATCTAAAAGTGGATACCATAACTGTCATTTTCTCAATGTTATTTATCAACTAAAGTCTAGCTATTTATCCGTTCCTAGATAATCTCTTGAATGAAGTGCATTCATGTCTCTCAGTTCTTTGTTTACTGCACATATACCCCTTAGTTTTTCGAAAGTGCACATATACCCTCGGTTCCTTGTTGTGCACATATACCCCTCACCTTTTCAAATGTCAATCTTCACCTATCGGGGTATGTGTGCACTTTCAAAAAATTAGAGGGTTATATGTGCACTTTTGAAAAACTGGGGGTAAATGTGCATAAAAAAAAGAACTCATGGGTATAAATGCATTTTACCCTAATCTCTTCTATCCTTATATATGTCCCGGATATATTTGTACCACTTTTAGTTAACTTTTTCAAATTACACTTTGATCATAAATATCAGTTAGTATATATGCACATATATTGTCATATGAGATATTGCTAGATTTCATTTATCATGTATTTTTAAAATATTAATTTTTATGCGTAGTTATCATAACGACAAAAGTACTTGATGGTCAAATATAAATTGAGAAAGTGAACTAAATGGAGTTCAAATACAATTGGGAGAACCAGAATATTTGCCATATGTAAGAGTATAAACAAGTTAATTACGTAATCTATCCTTCTATATATTTTTTGAAATCAATTAAGTAATCCATCTAGAAAGCAGGTAGAGTACACCATCTTTAAAAAATTAATTTAAACTGGGTGAAACATGCTCACATTATTTTTTTTGCAATTAAATATTAAATTAATTTATTACACAATTAATACAAGAAAGTTTACGTAACCATACTTGCATCATTTATGTAATTATAGAAAATTACTCCATGAACTTCCCCCATCCCAACTCTTTTTGCACTTTTTTTTCTCTTTTGGGACGTCATATCTAATTTGCATTCTTCATTTTTTCCCATTCTTGGTAAGTTTTTAATTTTATTTTATTTGGACTGGCCAAATGTTTTCTTAATTAATTACCATAACCGAGTCCATACCACACACTTAACCCACCTTATTCCTAATTCAACTACCTAATCAGAAACCCTTCCCCCATTTCACCTCCATCCTCCTCCGTTCCACCTCCGTCAAAATCGCCACCCTTCCACCTCCGTCCTCCTCTTCCTTCTCAGCTCCAACTGCCTCCATTCCACCACCAAACGCTTCCCCGTTCTCCTCTTCCTCCTCCGCTCCAACCACAAGCTCATCAACTTGATCTGCGCTTGCTCCAACTCCCCTCTTCGGCATCGACGCTACCGTCTTCACCACCGCATGCCCCTCCTCCGATGCCGCCGTCTCCAACCTTAACACTATTGATGATGGATCCATATGGGTCGCTCACCCACGGTCGACGAGTGGGGCTCCACTTGCGGTCGTATCAGAGAAGAGATGATTTGGATCTTCGAGCGGGGCTGTGTGGTTGGAGCAGGGCTTCGTATCTGAGAAAAGATGATTTGGTCACCGAGCGGGGCTGTGTGGCGGGTGGTGGCCCTGCTGCGTTAGGGTGGCCTATGTCGTGGGTGGTGGCACCACTGCGTTGGGGTGGTGGGTGTGGTGGCGCCACTGCATTGGTGGAGTCTGATTAACACCCTAATTACCCCCCAATCCAACCGACTCCACGTGCCAAGTGAATAAACAATTCACACCCAAAAAATACTCCCTCTTTCTCTCTCTGCAAAAGCAGCTGAGACAGAGGGAGTAATATTTTTAGTGCTATAAAATGATGGTTTATATTTATCTTTACACAACAGGAAAAGTATTTCCCTTGAAAGACAGTCTTTCCATAAGTTATGGAAAGACCAAGATTAATATGCAAATTAGAAGAATGAAGATAAAAATTTTGGGTTTCATTAACCGGGTCATAAACTGATAACTACTGTACGTTGCATAGTAAAATTGTGAGTTAAGTGCTAAAATGACCCTGACTTTAGGCTGAAGTGTCAATACAACCCTACAATCTCATAAAGTGCCAATCTAACCTTTGACTCTGCTGACTTTTTGTCAACTTTCTGATAGCCGAATTTTGCAGATACGAAGACTTTTTCTTTGAATTAAAAAACAAAATGCAAAACCCTTAGTTCCTATTTTCTTTTTCGTTCTCCCCCTTCATTTCCCTATTTTCTTCTTTTTCTTTTTACCCCGACGAAAAAGGATTTTCATTGTCTTCTCACTGTTGCATCGTCTTTCTTCCTCCATTTCTTCTACACGAACCCCGCCTATCTCTGTCTCTCCGGTGAGACTCACATGTGCGCGTAAGGTTTTCATCGTCTTCTCGTCTCTCCGGCGGATGAGGGTTTTCATCGTCTTCTCACTGCTGCATTGTCTTTCTTCCTTCATTTCTTTTTCACGAACCCCACCCACTGTCTTCTCTCTGGTGAGAATCACCTGCGCGCAGTCGTTTCACAGCTGAGCTCCATCGACTAGATCTTGATGTAGCTATGATCTTCTCTATTGAAAGTAGTGGATGAGGATGACGTCGACGAAGCTTGGTTGTCGTGGGTGGACATGGGTGGACGATGGTGGGCGGTGGTGGACAAGGGTGGACACGAGTGGACGCAAATGGATGGGGGTGGGCGGAGGTTGAACGGGGGTGGTGGAGATGGTGTGGGGTGGTGAGGTGGTGACTGGTGGGTGTGGAGATGGGTCGTGGATGGGAGGGGAGAAGGCGTGGAGGGGAGAGGGAGGAGGAGCCGCAATGAGAGGAGAGAGGGGGAAGGGTGGTGGGAACAACGGCGGTGACGAAGTTTTGAAGAAGAAAGATTGGTTTGTCATAAGGGGTATTTTTGTCATTTCTTATCATAGTCATGCCTGAATTCATTTAATCAATACCATAATTAGGGAGTTTGGCTATATTGGCACAAATTATTTTGAAAGTTAGGGTTAGATTGACACATACTATAATTAAAATTGGTAATTTCTGAGATTGCAGGGTTATATTGGCACTTTTAGACTAAAGTTAGAGTTATAAATGTATTTTTCTAAGTGTTGCAAATATTGCAATTAAAACCTTATAAAAGTTAGGGTTATAAATATTGCAGTTAAATTCTTTTATCTTTCTACTAGCATGTTCTCCTCAACTTATCTGCTATTCAGTTCAATTTAGTTAATTTCAGCAGAAATTTGATTAGATGAGATTTACACTTGTTTAATGCACTTGTTTTTTCAATTAAGTTTAGTTGCTTATTACACCACCACTTTAGAGTCTCAATTGGAATACTCATATATCTAGGTCAAGCTGCACAACTGGTCCCCCCACCCCCCAATTTTCAGCAATCATTTTTAATTATTAATATCTTTAGATGTAAGATTTAGATGAAAGAGTGCAATTTAATGTGGAACGAAATAAGGGTCCTAGGTATAATTTTTATGCTTATTATTGGTAGTGGATAAGATCTGATGTGGTGGCATGCAGGAAGCGTATTGAGTGGTGGAGGTAGTGTTCCAGTTCGGCTGGCGTCGGCCAAGATACAGGTTGACATGGTCAATGATTACCAGCAAGGCTCTTTGTCTCGGGGTTGAATATTAAGTGGTCCATTTATTTGGACACTCTTAAAACAACCCTGGGGCTCGTCGACCCTCCCCACGTGTAGGCTCACCATTCACTCATGGAGCATGTGAAATAGTGAGACCCTATCAAAGAGATAAAGGAAATTCCCAAAATATCCTTGTAGTAAATACTCATTTCACGGTCCTTATACCGCCAAAAACACAGTCGTCTCCGCTGCCATAATAAACCCAACCATTCATCCCCTAGCCTCCGGCGAGGTAGATGCTGAGGTCGGAAGGCGCATCGAAAAAAACTGGGGAAAAAACTTATTCTGGACCAGTAGACCTCTGCTGGCAATTGACCAAAATTCAACAAATCAGAAGTTAAGCCATGATCCTAGTTGCACCGAGCAGAGAATGTTCAAAGATTCTGGCAATGGCAGCGAAAATTAATGCATTGGAGGAGGAGATTTTTTTTTTTGATTTTCCTTTTCGGTGGGTCTTCAAATTCTGAAAGAGAGATGTGGATGTGTTTAGAATGGATGGTTCTTGAAAAGCCACGTGTTGGTTATGGATAACTATGAAAGTTTGGGTTTCCTATGGCAGCGGCTCTAGAGTAATAATACTAATTTGGGTAGTATCCTGAGCCTAACATCACATTCTAGCAGATTTCAATTTGGAGTTACGAGTAAATTTTTTACTTTTTGCACTTAGCTCTCTCCAAAAAATTGGAGTCATCGAATCACGAAATTAGTTACACCAAAATACAATTAAATAATATATAATTGTGAATTTGTGGTTTGGGAATGTATAGGTAAATGAAAAGGTCCCGAAAGTCAATATTGATCACCTGTACACAATCTTGAAAAATTACACTATGGCATAAAATTGTGTTACCTCATTATCCATTAGTCCAAAAACATGAATTTTGTTATTCTTGCCTAAATGTAGAAATATTAAATAAATAATTTTTTGGTGAAGTGTTGGAAAGCGCTAGTACATGTTCTTGAGTAATTTAGAGTTGATTACTTAGAAGTAAGAAATGAGAAATTGGAAAGGATTACGAGTATGTTCTTTAGCCCAATTGTTGATTAAAAAATCCTTTAAAAACTTGAAAAATACAATGAGGGTGTATAGAGTATCATCATGTTCTAGCGGATTTCAATTTTGAGTTATGAGTATTTTTTTTACTTTTTGCACTTAAGTCCCTCCAAAAAAGTTGGAGTCGTCGAATCACGAAATTGGTGGCACCAAAATTCAATTAAATAATATAAAGTTGCGAATTTGTGATTTGACCATGTCTAGGTGAACGGAAGAGCATCAAAATTTAACATTGATTACGTCTACACAGTTTTGAAAAATTACACTGTAGCCCAAAATTGCTCTAAAATACATGATTTTCTTTATTCTTGCCTAAATATATAAATAGAAAATAAATAATTTTTTCGGTGAAATGTTGAAAAACGCCAGTACATGCTATAGAGTAACTTAGAGTTTATTATTAAGTAAGAAAGGAAAATCAGAAAGGATTACAGATATCTTCTTGTGCCCAATTGTTGATAAATATTTATTTACGGAGTTGAAAAAACAATGGAGTGTATAGGGTAGTATCACGTTTGAGCGGATTTTAAGTTGGAGTTCACTTCAATATACAATTGTATTAATATTTTAAATATTAAATTAATTACAGTATTAGTATCATTTTAATTATTTTTAATTTTAATTTAGTAAAATATTAATTTGAGAGAATAAATCCTAAAAGTTCAAGCACTTTTAAAAAGGAAAATATATATTTTAAATGGAAGGGCTATGCAATTTCATACTCCAATAAGTACATTCCAAGAAAATCCACTCAAAATAGAAGGGAAAGAGGATGTTTTGGAATCCGTGGTTTAATTAGAATAATATAAATATAAAATATTTTAATTATAATATTAAAAATTTATTATGCAACGTGAAATAATTATAAGTTATGATTCGATTAATGCAACTCGAAAATTTTATTTTCATTTATTCCAATTTGCAGTAAACATTGATTTTTTCAAGATTTATAGAAAGACCGTTTTTCATGAGATTGAATCTTAATATATACTCTAACTTTTATGTTAATATTGACAAATGAAATAATTAAATATGTATGATAATATTGAACTCAAATTTCTATAAATAATTTTAATTAACATAAAGATAGATGATTATTTATAGAGTTTGTCTCGTGAAAGACGGTCTTTCCATAAACCACAGAAAGATCAAGGTTTAAACTGTAAATTAGAAGAAATGAAGATAAAATTTTCTGGTTGCATTAATCGGGTCATAAACTTTATAATTACTACATGTTGCATAATAAAATTTTAATATTGCAACTAAAACATTATACTTTTATCATTTTAATTAAACTCCTTATTTCCATAAGGTTATGGAAAGATAGTCTTTCCCAAAACTTCGTCTTATTTATAATAGAGAAAAGTGTTTTTATAACCATGTCTACTTGCCATAAATGACAATATAACCTTTCAGTGTTCGAAAGTGCCAATATAACCCTAGATAATCAGTGTAAGTGCCAAAACTTATAGGAATGTAGTGATATAACCCTATAAGTTTTACTAATGTGCTGATATAACCCTATCAATTTTCATAATGTGCTGATATAACCCAACATGCTATAGCGACGGTGCCAGAAATGAGGCGTGAGGGTTATATTGTCACTTACATTAACTAGTTAGGGTTATTTTTACACTAAAAATTATCTGAGGGTTATATAGGTGTTTAGTCAAGTAGGTAGGGTTATATTGGTATGTATCCCTTTATAATATTATTTTTACAAAATAAGAAAACTATGTACAATATTAAACTGATAATTCAGATACGGTATTTCGTGTTTAGAAAGAGTTAGTTTAGGGAATTATTTTAGGGATATGCGTTAAAGTAATTTGTGATAATTTGGCAGTGAAAATAGGAGATCTTTTTTTTTTTTTCATTTTGTACCTTCATTTTTCATAAGGAAACCAAATTAATACCAGTACTAGTTTATTGCTGGTTTTTTAAAACTAAAGATTCAGCTTTTATAATATAAATAAATAAAGGATCAGTACACACAGTTCAACAGCTAAAATATGAACATCTGTTACCACAACTCTATCTACATTACAGAAACTAGCAAAAGAAAAGGCTTGTAAACACAGCCGAATACGATCAACCAAACACTGATCCTGCAAACCTGTTTTGCGCTCCTGATTTAAAGTCTGAACTTGTTCTAAACAATCCGATTTTAGATTGATAGACTGATATCCCCTCTTCAGACATTCATTGGGAGGCCGTCTTCGTACCTCTCAAATATACAATTTTAATCCCTAAATGCGTGTTAACTACAACTAAGTAGCTAGTGGCAAGTTGAGATCGTCCACAGAGACAGGGGTTATTCTCAAGTGTTTGCTCATAAAACAGAGAATATTATGCTAGGTATATAGATAT
>JAULKK010148298.1:0-16735 GCA_032355705.1 Rubia peregrina | reverse complement strand
TTATTAGATTTGTATGGTTTGATATTGTAACTTGTCTTTAAATTACTAACTTAGAAAACCAATCCAACCCCCCCCCCCTGCGCTTTTATGTGCTTTTATATATGTCCATATCTTTATATCTAGCGTAGTATTTACCATTATATGAGCAAAAGTTTAGGAAAATCCCTTGTCTCCGTGGATGACCCCGACTTTCCACTATCTGCTTAGTTGTAGTTAAGAGCAGTTTAGGGCTTAATAATAGTAACTTTGAGAGGTACGACGACCTCCCAAAACACTTGATTCTTGTTTTTATATCCTAAATAATGGAATTCTACATAATGGAATTTTTTATTGTATAAATTTTAAAATAGTAGTACATGTCCTAGACTAAATTGTGAATTTTTTTTGGAAATATTAACGAAAAATTATAATTTTTTACCACCATAAATTTAATTTAAAAGCATGATAATCCTCAAAGTAGTGGATAATAATTACATTTCGTCTGCAAAATAACATAGAATTGTATAAATTAACATAGAAATTGTGAAAATACCCATTGTATTAGGACAATGAGGATCGAAATTCATGAATTATATCTAGGATCGAAATTCATGAATTATATCTAGGAAATTTCACTAGTTGAACCCAGGCCTATTAAAGACGGTTTCTTCGTACCAGAGATGTCACTTTTGGAATGACTTCCCTGGTCGTGCCTTTGATCCTCTGCGATCAAAGTTGGTTACGAGAACTGCCTTTGATTGACCACTATTAAAGGAAGTTATTAACCGTCATTGTTTATCTTCTAGAACCACCTTTAATGTATTTCGAGCTCGGAACTGGTGATCCGAGTGTCAGGCTATATGATCAGTCCATAGTGAGAAATTGGTAATCTGAGTCCCAGATTAACTTCAAGTTCTTATTACAGAACAGAGTGCTTGAATTCTGAGTGTGGAACAATTGACCACACACCTCAGGTGAAGTATATTTATGAGCTTGGAAAGTTGTATGGGATTCAGAACGTGTTCCTCCATCGGGGATGAATTCTGGAATTGCACTCGTATATTGATGCAGGAGATGCAATTTATGGCGAAATAGTTCTGAATCCAGAACTGTTTCTACTCTTCAAGTCCCTATGGAGGAACATGAAATTGGGTCTATGTATAATATTTGTATATGGAATGATTGTAGTTCCTCTATCGGAATTCCAATCGGACAAGATGGTAAAATATGCCTATTTCATTATAAAATGGCTTTTCAAAAACCTCTTCAAACAGATCCACATTCTATAAAATACAAGAGATGATGACACTAGCTAGATATAAAAAATCTATAGACTATGCTAACAAACCAAAAATCTATAGATAGGAATTATAGCCATCAAAAATATATTCCACACAACAATGTCATCAAATACTAGTTTCTCATAAAACCATATTGGGATTCCCAATTGAAGAGGAGCGAGTGTACAAAAGATGCGTAGCCAAGCAAGTTCTAGCACTGTTGATGTCATCTTATGAATAAGGCTTGAGAACATTTGGAAAAATATGTGAAACAACCAAAGTTACCAAATAATAATAGGGACGGCAGGTACATTGCTTAAAACATTCTCGAAAATATTTATCTTATAACTCAGTTCGTCGATTTCTAGGTAATCCTCACACATATGTGTGAAATACTCCGTTGCATATAGCATTATGTAATAGCCGCATTCTCATGTATTTGCTTGTTTCTTGTACTAATAAATATAATTTAGATTAGTTACATGTAATTTCAATAACTGATGACTAAACATAATTTTGCCACATGAAAAGAGAATCACACCTGATTTGTATTAGGTCCAATCCCTCATCACCACTATTCCCCCGACTTTCGAAAGGGTCACCCAATATTTGAACAACTCATCAGACGATTGGTAGTGTAGAGGATCCATCCATTAAGCATGCTTGTTGTCAGGGAAAATAAATATTAATCTCCAAAAGTCCCTTCATCAATGGAGAAAAATATTAAAAAATAATGTATTAATGGATTAGCTTTAATAACATGAGTGTGTATCCATCACCTTTCAATGTATGGCGAAACGAATAATTTTTTATCCATTGGTCGTAGACTTCTGCGAATGTAGTCAACCCTCTCCTGAATAGTACACCCGATTTCTTGAGAAAACACCGCGGACAAGTACCCTATCCAACCCTTGTCCTTTTGGTTAGAAAAATGTTACATGTACCTTTGAAATGGAATTGGATGTCATCAATTAGGAAATGATCACAAATTAATAATAACTCGCATAAAAAATGATGAACTACTTACAATAAGTAGAAGGACATTATCGTCCGGTTCACTTGGTCACACCTCCATAGGTCTTCAAAGTCAGTCCATGATGCGATGATTTCTCGCTTCTAACCGAATACGCATTCATTACCTGCCAATAAGTAAGTTAAGTTCCTTTGGTATTTAGCCATGAAATCATACAAGACCCTCACGAAATGTAGTGACTCCTTAATAACCCGTGCCTAGGTGATAGGGGATTTCGTAATGTTTTCCTCCTCAACGATTGGCTTAGATATTGTCATTCGTGTCTCCTTTAAATGACAATCTTTGATATGATCTACGTAAGTGAGGTGACAAGGTCATAGAAGGAACATTGCCCATGCGGATCTCACTCGCTTATAGTCGCCTTTTGCAAATAGTAATAGGGCTTTGATGACCTTTTGGTTCTCCATTGAAACTCTACAAATGCCATCACCAATTGGAACTGAATGATAATGCTGCATCGACTCGTGTAGAATTCCTCCAGCAACGAGTAGTGGCCTACCCTTGTCACCTCGATCAAGGTGTGGCTCACACAAATGCGATGTCTACATTATGAGGGAGAACATACATATTGTAAAATAAATTTGTAGCCTAATACTTATCAATGAAATAATTTAATACAACCAACCTTGTTTTTGGATGACACAATGGCTCTGACAATGTTATTTTCTTCATTTGTTGGAGGATCAGTAATGGATTGTTGGTTTATCTCCACTTCTCTCGGTGAATGTCATGATCCACTAGATGGCGGCGTCCAACCGGGTGTCAAATCATCCAAATTCTTGGGTAATGGGAGCCCCGTGTGCTCAACCAACTTTGAATCAATAATTCTTATTGCTCTATCCGCTTGCCTCTAACAAGGGCTTCATTTTGCAACACGTAGACTCTCATTGGTTTATCCTTGGCGCAGGTTCGAACAATCCCAAATGCCTCTCTTTGGGACAAATATGATCCCACTTCCCTAGCACGATCAGGATGGTCTGGTTTACTTGTAGCCTCACGAAGAATATCATGCTTACCTAATGGAATGAATCGACCCTCAAATTGTTCTTGCTTTAAATTTTCCTACACATGACATACTGTTCCATGATAGTAATTAAATTCAATATTACACCCATGAAATGAGAATGAATAAATAAAGTCTTACCACTTGTTCCGTGACTTCAATGATCGGAGGTTTGTCATACCCACCCATTTTGTTTTGTTGGCTCTTCAAGAAGAGATCACTCCTATCTATCTCTTGCACATCAATCGAAGTGACTAACAAACTCGCATCTTCCTCGCTCATCCCCCCATCGATGACAATTCAAACATCTCTTTTGAAAATTTCTTTCACTATTTCGAGGGCTGCTAATCCATATCCACCGTGGCTTTTCCGAAGAGGTTTTTTTTCCAATGCATTACTTTGTTTTCCTGCTCTTGTACCTTAGCTTTTTGGATGTCACAACCATGTTAAAAGTAAATGGAAAATAATATCTAGATACAAATAAAAAAATATTTATATCACTTACATTTTCCTCATTATCCAAGGTTCACCTCTTAGGAATTTCCCAACTATCCAGTTGAATATGTGTATAGGTCAAACATGGATGATCACCCTTTGTGCTAGAGAATATGTAATATCTAGACAAAGTGTGATTGTTTTCTCTACAACCTTTTGACATCATGGCCGTTGTTTTCTTCTTCAAATCATCCAAATCCTGACAATTGATCTCGAACGACCTCTATAAAAATCATACAAAATCAAGATCAAATACATGCACCTCAATTTATATGAACTCTAGATGTAAGGATAAAGGTACAAGTATAAACAAGGCAAGAAATTGTAGTGGGTACCTTGCATTCCGTCCAAATGACGTGTATTTATTCTTTAGGGACTTCGTGCCAGTTATCGTAATTGATGTCTACCCTTGTCCTACCCACTTTTCCTACCTAAATCAACCACTTAGCACGCTCTTCGGATAAACATTTCCCCATCGGTCGAATGTTAAAAATGTTGACTCCTTCATTGTCATTCTACGTTCTAAAGCCCTACAGTGTGTCCTAGCTACGATGACCTCCGATGACCCCTCTTCTTCATCACCTTCATCGCTGGTTGTATCAGAGAGTCCCTCTAGTGAACCCTTTGTTTCTTCTCGATACCTTTTCCGTGACATTATAGTACCTATGGAGAATCGATATATTCCACTTGGAAATCACTATAACACAATAGGAGACATTACGTAGTAGAAAACCATAAGCCAACCATAATAGCATGCACCATCTACATATATCTTAGGAAGAACACTAAAAATATTTTGTGATTCACAAGCTAATCATGTCAAAAAAAAAATAACACCAACACTTTTATTCTTACCTTTTAAACAATAGTTGGGAACTAGAAGTTCAAATGATGTAGGTAGACCATTTTATTCACCTTGTAAAATCTCTAACCAAGATCAAAGCTTCATGGTGTTGATTCTTCATAGAATATGTCATTGAAATGAAGAAATCTAGGGGTTTGGAAGGTTTTGCAATGCGAGTGAGAACTTATGAGAGATTTGTGAAGAATTTTGAAGATGAAGGTTGGGAGTATTTTAAGGGGAGAAAACGCGAGGGAACTCGTGCTAAAAAGAAATGGGTATTAATTACTCATTTGAAAACTTTATTGCCCTATTTTTTAGGCTCGGAAGTGTGTTTCGAACTCAGAACAGTTATCAGCGATGATGTTTCAAACGAGGAACTACATCTTGTATTTATCAAATACAACAGACTAGGTTCCGATTTCAGAACTGATTCTCATTACATATATATAATTGGGATCTGGTTTCATAACCATTTCAAAACCCTAAATTACCAATTTCCAATTTCCCAAATTTACAAACTTGTAACCTTGATTCATTCTTCTCCTAACCAACTACATATCGCGGCGGTAAATTGGGTAGTGAATGTGGGAATGCATCAACCGTAGTGATCATCCAACTCAGGAGCAACCCGCTTCCGAAGAAAACTTCTTCAATGCGGGTTCCGAGCAAAGGTATGTGGCATTCAATCACAAAAAATGCACTAACCCAAAATTTATTCTCCATCAAATGTCGTGCCACTAGGTTCAGGGCATTTGATAAATAAATTTGAGGCATCGAGTTTTAACAAGTTACTCATTCTAGATGAACCCGTCCATTATGATGAGATCCTACAATTTTATGCTAATTTAGGATATGGTAGTAACAATAAGGAGCAGATAATTGTAAACGGTGTGAGGATACCCGTTACGAAGTATTCAATAAATGATGCCTTAGGTTGCGAGTATACTGACCCTACTAAATTGAAGCATGTCGATGAGGGGGAACTATAGAAATTTCCCATCAACATAATTGGCCCAGGGTTATGGAGGTAACCCAGTTGCGCCTGGCGGCTATGGCTAAAAAATATTTAAAAAGGTCGAGATCAACACCCAAATAGGCAAAGAGCTACAATATAGGAGTGTTGTCTGTTGCGGATAGGTTGGTTTATGAGTAAATTTTTCAAAATTTCCTACCGTCGGGGGGCCATGCATGTGTGCCTATGATAGGAAACCTCATGATATTCTAATACGTGATAGAGGGTATGAATCTTAACTCGGGCTATACAATTTTAATGTATATGTTGAAGGCCACAACGGTAAGAAGAAAGATATTCCGTATAGTGACTTGATCACGACGTTGATCAAGAAGTTGAAAGTTTTTCCAGTTGACAAACCATTGTACTTGGAGTATTATGATGGGGACTGGTTCGACCACAAACATTTGGTCTTAAATGAGGAGAATTTTTATGTCCATCACACAATTCCTCGGGCATCCGCTAGGGGGCGAAGAGAGAGAGGGATGCCGTGATTGGCAGGGCAGAGACATATTTGTCTCGTGAGTTGTCAAAGTTCATTAATTTCTGGTATAATTTTTTATTACTTTCCGTAATATGTTTTTCATAACCAACGGTTATATTTTTTAGGTAGCTGATGAGTACCTTGAAAAGTTACAAGTCTTATCTTCAGACTGAAGTTAGTGCCGCTAATGCAGAGCTAGCGGTGGCCAAAGCTAGGAAAGAGAAATCCATCCAATCCACCGTACACAAGATTGTGCTAAGTGATGATGATCATATGCTAAACTTCAAGCCCGTTTATTCGGAAAACGATTAGAACGATAGCAAAAACAGTGAAGGCAGAGGGCGGACCCTGACAAGACTGACTCGGAGATTGATGAAATGTTAGGTTGATCAGTTGATGATTATTTTGGAGTTGTAATAGTTGATAATATACACATTTTTTTGGATAATTTCCCTTTATGAAGTTTGGATGATAATTAGTAATACTTTTTTTGGTTTTAGAATTTCGTTTATCTAAAATTAGTAATTTCCACCTATGAAGGTTGGATGATAATTATTAATATCCTTTTATGATGTTTTATGTTTCTCCTATTTTATTTAATGAATGTCAAAACTAGTGAATCTCCATTATGAATGAATGACCTATTAATGGACTGGAACTAAATGGTTGTGTCTGACAAAAAAGCCATACTTGACGAATGAGTTCCGATAGGGAAAATTTATCATTTCTTTCCAAATATGTTCCCAGAAGACGTTTAGATCTCTGAACCAATTTTTTTTGATTGAAAACTTTGGATAGAAAATGGAATTTCCTAGCTCGGAACTTCAGTTCTGAACTCTAATATCATTTCAAGTTCCAATCTCATCTATTGAAAGGAAGGTTGATTTTTAAGGTTATTTTTAGAAAATCTATTACGAGCTCATAACAGGATCAGAAACTTATTAAGAAAAAATTATTTCACCAATTACGAGTTTGGAACAAGGGTTATAATCTCTGATGTCATTTCAGGAACCAATTTGATCTAGTCAACTAATACATTGATTTTTGAGGTTATGTTGGGATGCTCTTTTACTAGCTCAGAACAGGATCTGATACATAATCCAATACCATGAACGTAGCATTTATAAGTTTGGAACAACTGTCACGAGCTCTGATGTCATTTCAGGAACCAATCAGCTCAAAAGACTATACAAATTCTATTTGGAGAAAACATCACAAGAATTTATTCCAAAACCGGAACTAAAAATCGGATCAATGTACTAAAAAAATCTGAAGCCAGTTCCGATTTAGCAACCAAAAATAAGACCTTTGTGAAAATACCCACAAATTAGTTCCGCACTCGGAACCTAACAGCCTATATAAAAAAACCCAAATCAGGATTCATTCTAAAAACCTAAAGCCATTTCCGACAGTGGAACTCAATCACTCACCCAAATTTAAATTCTCACACACCCGGGAAAAATCTCATCATGTTATCTTCAAATCCTAATGCACCTGTTCGCGGGCGTCGGCCCAAATCCACGACAGGAAGCCAACCGAGGAATCCGAGCTACGAAACAAGGTTTGTTTCTCATTAAACCCAAACTAGGTTCAATGCTTTTAGGGAAGATGGAAAATTATTAGATTCCTATACCCTAGATTTAAATGTGTACAAGAACATAGGGTTAGCACGTTAATTTTTTGAGGATCAACATGTACTTAGTTTGAACGAACCCGCTTACTTTGATGAGATATATCAATTTTATGCCAATTAGCATGAGGTGGAGGGGTTCGGGTAGTTATTGGACTAGGGTGAATGGTTTAATGTTAATATTAGCCCATGGATTATCAATAAAAAATTGAATAACCCTACAAAGGTCTAGAATATCTTTACCCCCAAGTGGAGGATGGGCCTTTAGATGACGTTAATCATAGGGGGGGAATGGCCATTTAATGATAAACATTCTAGTATTAAACCAATTGCGTGTATTGTGAAGTACTTTAGACGCAATCCCCATGATCTCAAGGCACTCTAAATAGAACAACGTATTGTTTACGAGATAATAGCTTAGTTAATAGTAACCACTCCCGGTCACATCACTGAGCCAAATTACTCGACTCTGATGATGTTTTACTTTGTCATTGAGGGGGCCAAATTTAATCCTGGCACCACAATTTTTATGCACATGACGTGTGTAGCTACATCGAAGAGATTAATTAGGAATATGCCTTATGGAAACTTGATTACGTTGATTTACGCAGTGTCAACGGGTTGGCTTTCCATGGGTAGGATAAGGCTTGCAAGCAATAATTTTTGGGGGAAAAAGTGGATACTGTGTGTGAATAAGTGGTGTCACGAACGATAGATGCCGCCGAAACTCACAAGAGAGCAAGGGTTGAAGAATGTGCATTTACTTTCTAAAAAATATATCTACGTTAAAGAGTTATCTTTTATTAATTGTTATTTAAAAATTGATTTTGAAGAGGAGTCTGACCCTAAATTTTTCAAGAACATGAAGAATTGCCTCAGACGTGTTTGTGACAAAGTATGCCAACTCGTAGACCGTTTATGGAAGCTGGAGAAGAAACAATGTGCTTATGCGTGAGCCTTCAATGAGTCAAAGACTCGCCGTCTCTGTGTGACATGTTGTATGCCTTCCGTAGGAGATGCTTGGAACTTTATTTCATTTGTTTGTAACTGTACCATACTTAATGAATTATTATATCTTTATCTGAAATTCACTGTACTAAATGAATTAAATTAGTGTAAATTTATTTTGTGTTTGTTTTTATTTTATTTCATCGTGTACATACATATTTGTAATAGCAAAAAGGTGGTATGGCATATTATAGTAGGGTAATGAGGAAACAAGGGAAGCATGGACTGATAACAATTTGTCCAGAATTGGTTCCGAACTCAGAACCGGCTCTTAACTAATGGTCATGTCCTCAAAACACTAGAATCAAGCTCCAACAATCATGCCCTAGATTTATTCTTCTTCTTAGGTAACAATTATGAATTATAATGAGTGATTGACTTGAACTTACCTTCACAAATTAGTTTCGCAAGAAACTCCCAAGAATAGGTTATGCCTCTTCACAAATTATTCTCTAAATTTTGTAAGCATCAACCTGGTAAAGGTAAACTACCCGTTTAAATTCATTCTTATAGCGGAAAAGAACTTATACGGACGACAAAAGAATAAAAAATGATTCCTACATCGGAATTACTATCAGAGGATGTTACGATTGCTTAACATTATTCATCCTTTCAGAAGTCCGGATCCATAAAGGTTCCTAACTCGGAACCATATTCGTATCCTAGTTTTGAGTCCGGAACCTAGCACATTAGAAGTCATTTTTGCATAACTGCCTTTAGTTATACACAGTTAATGGTGGTTATTCAGTAAACCTCCTTCCAAATGGAAGACGGTTCTTTCATAACCTCCTTCCAAAAAACTTGAACCGCCTTTGATTTTCTTAGGCGCCTAGAAACACCAGGTTTTGATCTCAAAACCCTTCTCAAAAGATGGTTATAGGGAAATTTAGCGGAACCACCTTTGAACTCCACCTTTAATAGGTCATTATTCTATAGTGCTTATGTTATTACAAGAAAACACACTTTTTTACTTCAGGTTTTTGCCTCGATTACCTAGTATTTGTCAAATAACAAATGTAAGAAGTTCTTTTACTTTGGATGTTTTTCAATCAAAGTAAAATTCATTATTTACCATAGTAATAAAATAACCAAGGGAAATAATATGTTTTTTACATCGATTATAAAATAACCGAGGTAAATGTTTTTCCAAATCAAAGTAAAAGGCTTGACCGACATGTGTGCGTCGTCGGTCACTAAAGTTTGAACTCACAGTATCAATCAAAGAGATAGTTTCCAACCTTGCACATGCTGTCATTTGGATTGATGACAACTTAAAACGGCGATCAACATCGGATCTATTGGAATTTATTGCTTAAGTTTGGGATACTTGACCAACATTTTTCATAAAAACTAGAATTTCCCCCCAATTTCATATGGGCCACTACCAAATTCAATTCTACATTGTTGAAAGTGGGAGCTATCATTGTTAAATGTTCTAACTCTTAATTCAATTAGCTAGTAAGTATTCCATTACCTATTTGTTCAACCATTAATTTTATAAGTTAGTGTTCTAGCTAGATTGAATTTATATGAACATGTATTGTACTATAGGTTCATTAAATTTAGGCATTTCACATATACCTTTTTGTTCAATGCGAGACAAGCTAAGGTTTGGCATTTATTTCCTTATGTCTAACTATGTAATCCTTGGATTGAAATGATTTTATGTTTGAATCGATTGTAAAATTAAGAACTAAAAATGTGTAATTATTGTTACATCTTAGGATTTTCCATGGATAGAAGTCATTGCATTGATGGAGATCGAACTAGTGAAGAGGATCATCATTTGTAGCTAACTTCATTGAATATGCATTTTCCAATGTCGAGAAATAGAATTTTTCATATTTATATTGTCATAGAAATGAGGGCCGAAATATTGCAATTCATAAAGATTCTATTGGACTGAAAGATAATTTATTTATACACAGTTTTGACCCAACATAAACAACTTGGTTTTGGTGTGGGAAGAATGTGGATGAGTCCACGAGAAATAAGGTAAAAGTTAACAGGGATGATAGGTTGGATGAGTTGGTGAAGAGGTTTTGAAGAACTACACTGGAAATCCAATATGTCTTTCAGCCTTGCACGGACATAAGGAGACGCTATTATACAATGGGTGACCCGAAGGAATGAAAGTATCAAAAGTCACATTCCAGTTGATAAATATAAAAAAGCTAAGTAACCGTATAGTGATGTTGGCTTATCCAGGTTGTTGAAAGTGTTGAAAGAAATGTTTTTTTGTGGATAATAGGCTGTCAAAAATAGTCTATGAAGCGAAGAAAGTACTATGTAAGATAGTCATGGATTATCAAAAGTTCCATGCTTGTTGGAATGATTGTATTTTGTATAGGAGAGATCACTTGTTATCTACCGATTATTCCCCGATTAAGAAGACTATTTGGCAATCCTAAAGATACAAAAAAATATGATTTGGCATGCACATCGTACTGTGGTAGATCCTGGGGTGATTAGCCATCGAGCCGATGGTGATCAGTGAGAAGAATTTATGTTACCTTTCTGGAATTTAGAAATGAGCCACGTAAATTGAGACTAGGTTTGTGCACACATGGATAAACCCATTTGACAATATGAGCATCAATCATAGTTCATGGCCCATAATCTTAATGATTTACAACTTACCTCCATTGTTATGTATGAAAACAAAGTAAATTATACTCTCTAAATTGATTTCAATTTTCAGGTCCAAAGAAACCGGGAGACACATTAGTGGATGGTCTAAAACTAATATGACATCCTAGATTGAAGATGTTTGTAGGAGATATTTTATGAATCTCTTCTGCAATATTGTGTGTATATCTTGTATCTTATATAAAATCATTTTCCATTTATGATTTTGTATAGGCTGCCTATATATTGTACAATTGTACCATCAATAAAACTATACGTTCATATTTTACATGGTATCAGAGTCTAAATCCTGAGAACCCTAAAAATTTCCTCCTAAATATACTTAAAGTTGTTGTCGTCGCCCTCTCTTCTACGACCGTTGTCACTGTACCCAACATTGCCGATGCCGCTGCTGGAACCTCACCGCCACTTCCGCCACTTCTTTGGATTAAATGCACCTCACCGTCTCCAAGCGATGCCACATTCGTCATTCATCATCCACACGTGCTGCTACCACTATCGGTCATGCGCCACTGCTGCCACCTGATAAAATCTGTTCAACCATGTTGAGATTGAAAACCTTAATTTCATCCATGTCGTTGTCAATCCACGCCAGCCCATTGTCAATGCCACCGATCTTCCACTGCTCATGGAAGATCTTCCATAGCTCGACGATGCTGTCATTCTCCGCCAAGCCCTCCGCTAACTGTTGATCGGTGCCGATGGGTTGGCCTCTTCCAATCTTCGGCGTCATGCCAAAGATTCTGCCACCTTGTCTGTCTCACATCCTTACTATGTTCATCTGCCAGATCACATAGGTTTTCTTATCTCTACTGTGATCTTGAAGGGTGATAATTATAATGAATATAGTAGTGCTATTCATAATGCATTTTTTTTCCAAGCAAAAGCTTAGTTTTCTTGATGGCTCAATCATCAAGCCTTTACCCAGTGAACATTTTGCTGATGATTGGAGCAGTGTGAATTCCATGCTAGTTGGTTGGATTGTTCAAACTCTAGATCCATCCATTCATTATGTTATCACTTATTATGACCTTTGGGATGACCTTCAGTAGCATTTCTCATTTGGGAATGACCCACATATGTGTCAGATTCATGTGGACATTTACAAGTGTCATCAGAATGGTCAAGTTATTCCTTCCTATTTTGGTAGATCCAAGAAGCTGTGGGACGATCTGCTTGTTTATATACATCTACATACATGCATGGCTTGCCCAGATGCTACTATTGTGCAGGCTAAACATGAGAATGAGATGGTTCATCAATTTCTCACCAGTCTAGATGAAAGCTATTCTACCCGTCGCTCATATGTCCTTGCACATGATCCATTGCCCCCGCTTAACAAGGTTTACTCACTTATTTCTCATGAGAAGCACCTGAACATTGTGATCAATGCCCATGACTATATTAATTCGGCAGACTCCATGACTTTTGTTGCACGCCATCAGGCAAACAACAAAAAATTGCATCGCAATGCTAGAATAAGCAAAACATGATTCACAACAATATCTCTAAAGCATAATTTTCCAAGTTAACTGCTGTTTTATAATATCTAGTTTTGATTACCGGAAGGTTGTGTATATTACAGGATATCAGCACGAGGAAAGTGATTGGCGCAGGTAAACAATAAGGAGAAGTTTTTTGGTTGCGCAGATTGGGAGCTTTACAGTTTACACAGTCTTTTGTTGTTGTTTCTTAAGTGATTTGTGGCATCAGTATATTAGGTATCCGTCCTCTTCGGTGTTGTCTTTTATCCCAGTTATTTCTTCAAGTCCTAGTTCTTTGAATAAAATTGCTCCCTTCACTGTTTGTCATCGAGCAAAACAATCAAGGCATTGTTTCCCAAATAGTTCTACTAAGGCTTGTTATTTATTTGAACTTATACATTGTGGTGTTTGGGGGCCTTATGGTTCACCTTTTTCAAGAGGAAAATTTTCATTTTTAACTACAGTTGATGATTATTCCCGAGCTATTTGGGTTTACTTGTTAGTTTCTAAATCTTAAGTACCAGTGAAGATGAAGGAGTTTTTTGCGCTTGCTCAGACCAAGTTCTGTCGTCCCATTCAGCGGGTTTAGGCTGACAATGGAACTGAACTCCTGCCTCTCTGACCATTCTTTCTACAGAAATGTATTCATTTTGAAACCTCTACAGTCTACACACCTCAGCTAAATGGGTGAGTGGAACAAAAGCACAGACATATCCATAATGTTGCTCGTGTTCTTCGTTTCCAAGCTCATTTTTCTATCAACTTCTGGGGAGAATGCATTCTTACCGCTGCCTACCTCATCAATCGCACGACAATGCCTATATTAGATGGACAATCAACCCATCAATTTTTGTACGGTCGCACACCAGATTACCGTCATCTATGGGAGTGTTCGATTGCCTCTCAAATTCTACAGTCGTGTCATAAGTTTGCATCCAGAAGTCGAAAGTGCATCTTTCTTGGCTATCCTGCTAACAAGAAAGCCCGACATGTTTACTACTTGGAGTCTCATACTTTGTTTGACAGCCAGAATGTGATATTTTTTGAAGATATCTTTCCTTATGCACCAGTTTCTATGAAGACGCTACCTGCTGATCCATTGGCCTCCCATTCCCCTGTTATTTATAATGACTCCTTTTCGGAGCCAAGAAAACCAATGAAACTTCCATCATTATCTGATTCGTGGCTATGTACGCCTCCACGAGTGTGTCTTTTTTAGTGCATTCAACCATGATCGTCAATGGCTAGCTCATCATGTGCCTCAAGCATCTGCCACCAAGCCACGACAGCCTCTGCCAGAGTTGCTGCTAGCTTCTTCCTCTGTCAGACGCCTGCCGCCAAGCCGCACTCTCCCTCTGAGATGCTTTTCTCCTCGTCTGAGTCCGTTCGATCATTTCATTTTCTTAGCAATCATCTTCATCAGCCTCTTGTTAAATTAAAGGATTATATTTTCACTGCTACTTCACTCGATAAACTCCCTCCCCCCTCTGCAGATATATCATCTCTCGTTGCACTATCCCCGTGTACTCATTACACTATTGCTTATTATGTTTCCTGGAATAAATTTTTGGTTCACATTCTATATTTTAGCTGTCGTTACAAATGTTACTAACTCAATGCATTCTCAATGGTGTGCGGCCATATCCAACCAGATTGACGCACTTGAGAAAAATAAAACATGGGTTCTTGCTCCTCTTCCACCTGTTACGAAGGCAATTGGATGTAATTGGGTGTATTCAAAAAAAATTAAGTCTGGTGGTTCTACTGAGCGCCATAAGGCTAATTTGGTAGTTCTTAGTAATCGTCAGATTAAAAGGACTGACTTCACAGAGACGTTTTCTCCTGTTTCCAAGATGATTTAAGTTCATCTTTTCTTGGTTGTTGATGATATTCGTGGATGGGATCTTCATCAGATGGATGTTCACAATGCATTTCTATAAGGTGATATTGAGGAGGAAGTGTATATGCGTCCGCCTCCCAGCTATACACTACTGGCGCCTAGTTTAGTTTGTAAGCTTCGAAAATCTCTTTATAGTCTTCGACAAGCTCTGCGAAATTGGTTTGGTAAACTTGTTGCTGCTCTTCGCCTCTTTGGATTTATTCAGAGTAAGGTGGATTACTCATTGTTTCATACTTGATAGATGGTGTGTCTCTTCATGTTCTAATTTATGTTGATGATCTTATTATTTCTGGTTCATCTACAGAGATGATGGCCAACTTAGAAAAGTATTTGTGCTCCTGTTTTCATATGAAGGATCTTGGTGCCCTGAATGATTTCTTAGGCATTGAGATAGCTCGTCGACTTGATGGTATGTTTCTGTGTCAACATAAAAATGTCTTGGATATTTTATCAGATACTGGGTTATTGGCGGTAAAACCCATAGATTTTCCCATGGAATAGCAACACAATTGGCACGAGTTGATGGTTCTATGTTTGATGATTCAGTGTAGTATTTTTGTTTGGTTTGGAAACTCATTTATCTCACCATCACTTATCCAGAGCTTAGCTACTTAGTTCATACCTTGGTCCAGTTTGTGGAGATAACATGGTTGGCACATTGGCATGTTGCACTGTGGGTTTCACACTTTCTTAAGAGTTATCATGGTTAGAGTTTGTTTCTGTCGGCTAAGAATTCGCTTCAGCCTGCAGCATTTTGTGATTCTGATTGGACAGCTTGTCCAATCACTCGAAGATCTTTGACTGGTTATTATGTGATGATTGGTGAATCTCCAATTTCTTGGAAGATGAAGAAGCAACCGACTATTTTTCGTTCTTCGGCTGAATCAGAGTACTGAGCTATGAAAGTTCCTTGTTGTGAGCTTCTGTGGCTTAAATCCTTTCTTCGATCATTGGGCGTTGGCCATCCTAATCCGATGTGTTTGTATTGAGATAGCTAAGAAACCCTTCATATTGCAACCAATACTGTGATTCATGAGAGAAACAAGCACATAAAGATTTACTGTTATTTTGTTTGTGACTTGATCCATTCTAGTGAGGTGGTTACTCATCATATTCGCACTTCCAGTCAACCAGTTAATTTATTTACTAAGGCACTTGGATGACAGACGTTTCATAGTTTACTTGGCAAGTTGGGAATTTGGGATCCTCAAGCTCCGACTTGAGGAGGAGTGTAGGAGATATTTTGTGAATACCTTCTGCAATGTTCTATGTATATCTTGTACTCTAGATAAAATCCTTTTCAATTTGTGATTATGTATATGTTACCTTTTCATATTTTGCAGTGTATGATAGATTTCGCAAAAAGTGGTTCAATTTTAGGGCCATTTTTTTTGCACGGTTAATGAATATGTTGAGATGGCATATAAGCATCATTTCTAGAAAGCATCCCAATAAAAATCTGTTAAGACATATTTTTTTGTGTATTCCAATTACTCTTTTTTGTTTTAGTGTTACTTCAATTTAATTAATCTCAATTACATTAAATTCAGCTCAACTCCATTAGTTTAATGGGCGGAAAAAATTGTGTCATTAAAATTGTAATGATATTTAATCCGCATATTTTACATAAATTGGTGAGGATAGTTTTCACTTTAGTTTTTATGTTATTAGAATTTAAGAAGAAGTCATATTTGTAACCAATTAGAATTAATTCGATTCCTAAATATTAAAAAAGAAAAAGGAGCCGAAGATAGTGATAACACTGTATTCGTAGAAATATGAAATTATACTAGATATATACGGACCAATTGGTCTATGGGAGGCCGTCGCCGTGCCTCTCAAAGATAGTATTTATAATCCCTAATTGCGGCTATACTACTAGAAAGTAGATAGTGGCAAGTCGGGGTCGTCCACAGAGAAGAGGGATATTCCTA
>JAULKK010147981.1:0-16739 GCA_032355705.1 Rubia peregrina | reverse complement strand
ATTAGGGACTTCATTGCTCATTTTACCAGTATTTCTTTTGTCAAAGTTGGTAGGAGTTTGTTGATTAGGGAGCATAATTGAGCTAATGCCACAAACTGTAATGCTTTAAATTGTCAATAATAATAATATGTACGTATTTCATCAAAAAAAAAGATTGACGGTTCAACAAACCGTTAGAAACATTGCTATTCGGGTCAAGGGAAGTAAATGAAATGGGTATATCTGTGGGTATGACGCATGGGTATACCCATTTTACCTACACACAGTCAACTTGTGATCCTAACCCGTCCAATCTATTATTTTTTATTATTCATTTAACTCATTACTCATTTGATCCATTACCCATTTTACCCACATTTAGTTGGATTTAAAAATTAGCAACCCACGGGTTTATTTTGCCACTCCTACTTCTCCTTCTCCTTCTCCTTTGACGAAGGAGACTCAAAGTGCTCCCTCAATCTCTTGATTGCGATGACAATTATTTGTGTACAGACTTATCAGAATAATTATTATTGTACAATAAATATATAAATATTTAGTTTCCTATAATAGCACAATTGTAAATATGGTATAAATCTCTTGCACAATTTATTTATATTGAATGATAATGAATCACACATTATGAGATTGTGCAATCTTACATGGTATCAGAGATACGCCAACCATAAATTGCTAAACCCTAAAATTTCCTTCTTCGTTGCTACGGCAACACCACGCTAAACCATAGCCACTGCAGTTGGAGTAAAATTTGCTGCATTAGCTTGCGGAAATATTATTGCCGGAGGAGTTTTAGTTTTAATTAGTTTTGTTTCTAAAATGTTTAGAAGTAGGACTTGTTCAATAGACTTAGTATGTAACTATCCCTATAACTTAGGATTATGGTTGGTTGGTTGAGTTAGTGTAGGAGTGCATACTGCACACGTTGGTTTGGCTATAAATATTTGATGAAAACTCAGAAAAGCTGTGAGTTTACAACACCAAATTCTAGTCTATTGTCTATCATTTTGCTTTCTATTTTGTATCCATTGTTCAAAATCTTTATGTTCCAATAATTGGTATCAGAGCTTGGTTGAACAATGACTAAAAATGGATCGCGAACGCCACCTCAAGCTCGTGGACGCAACCCATCTAGGGCACGTTGTCGCGATGTTGTTGTGCAATAAGTGATGCGGGAATCAAGTAGTTCAATGGTCTGTCCCATTTTAAATCATACAAACTATGCCGACTTTTCTTTGGTGATAAGGGTAAACTTGTAGGCTCAAGGTTTGTGGCGAGTAGTAGAAGATGGAATTGGGGACTATCGTGAGGAAAGGCTAGCTTTGTCGGTAATTTTGAGAGCAGAGCCGCCCAAAATGTTGTCTACGCTTGCTGTAAAGAACATGACGAAGCAATCCTGGGACATGATCAAAATGCCACATATTGGTGTAGATCGTGTTTGGAAAGCAAATGCGCAAAAGCTAAGGAGGAGTTCGATTCGATCACGTTCAATGATGGGAGAAAGTGTTGATGATTTCTCTATGAGGATAACCAGCCTCGTCAACAATTTGTGAGTTCTTGGGGATACGGTGGAGGAGGAACGTGTAGTGAAGAAATTATTACGTGTTGTACCACCCAGTTACACACAAGTGGCAAATTCAATGGAAACTTTTCTTGTTTTAAGCACTCTTTCAATTGATGAGCTTACTGGTAGCTTGCGCTCGACTGAGGAACGCTATGGTCTAGGTGAAATGGACACAAACTCATCTTTGTTACTCATTGAGAAGGAATGGAGATCACGTGGAAACCCACGCGGCAAGACTTCAGTTAGAGGAAATTGTTTCAATTGTGGCATATTTGGACACTTTGCAAGATACTGCCGTAAACCACGATGTGAGAGGAAGGAGGAAGATCATTTAAGCATGCTCGATGATGATCAACTCGCATTATTACTAGCACCAACAACCGGTGTAAAAGTTGGGAATTTAGAATATAGATATTGATGCTCGGTCGTGGTGGATGCACAGTCTGGGATCGTGTGTGCAAGGAGCGGCTGGAGCCGAATAGTGGATGGTTGATCCGGGATCAAGTGCTGTGTCGTTTGAAGATCGAAGAAGGCATGACATGCAAGTCTAGTGCTCAATCTGGGATTGAGTTTTTTTAGGCTTGGTCTGTGATCAAGTTTTAACGGCTCGGCCTGAGGCCATGTACTTGAGGAATGGAAGCGCCGCTAGGCTAGCCATGTGTGTTTTAGAGCTCGTTCAGGGAGGGAGTGTTCTCGCAGTAGTGTAGCATTTGGTGAGCACCAACAGTTGCATGCAACTTTGAAGAAGTCCTTGTTTGTGTTTGTTTTGCATGCAATAGCAGCATTTGTTTTGGAGGCATGCAGCAACACAACATTTGTCCCCGATTCATTGTTTGTTTTGCGTGCAAGGTTTAGAAGGGATATTTGTTGGAGTAAATTTTGCTGCATTAGTTTACGTGGAATAATATTGCAGTAGGGAGTTTTAGTTTTAATAAGTTTTGTTTTTAAAATGTTTAGAAGTAGGACTTTTTCAATAGACTTAGTCTGTAGTTATCCCCATAAGTTAGAATCATAGTTAGTTGGTTGAGTTAGTGTAGGAGTGCATACTGCACACGTTCGGTTGACTATAAATATTAGAAGAAAACTCAGAAAAGATGTCAGTTTACAGCACCAAATTCTAGTCTATCGTTTATCATTTTGCTTTCTATTATGTATCTATTGTTCAAATTCTTTGTGTTCCAACAAACTTTTGATCGTTTGTCAACAAAGTTTTGATCGCCGGCAACACCTTTAGTGAATAAATTTGTGCCACTGCAAACTTTTAATCATATTTGATGACTAGCTATGGCAACAAATTTGATCAAAGTTTTTCTTTTATTTATCCAACACCATCAGCTTTGTGCCTCTAGAAGACCTCTGCTAGTCGCTCATTTACCACCTCCGTTACAATAGCTGCACCACCCAACACTTGATCAGCCGATATTGGCTCTGCGTCATCCGCTTCCCAGCTCACCGGTGATGCCACTCCACCTCGTTTGCCGCATAAATTCTTTCTCCATCTCGTTTTCACCTTCTCTATTATCCAACACAAAGTTTGGGTCTTGGATGACATCAAGGTCACGTACGCATATTGAGTATGTCTCTTCAAGCTTCATGCCAAGGGTTACAAAGTTCTTGTGCACATCGACGGTACCCCGCCTCCTGTCGAGAACGATGCAACTTTTGATGCCTGATGTGAGATTGATGCCCATGTTCTTCAAAGGATCTACAGTACACTAAGTGACGACCTCATTTCCTTGGTTCTTGAGGATGATTCCACTACGTACGCTGAGTGGAATCTTGTGAATAACATCTTCACAAACAATATGGGTGCTCGAGCAGCGTCCCTAGAGCAGGAGTTCAACAATATGAAACTTGAAGCTATTCCATCTCTTGAGGCTTATCGTAATCGCCTGCGTGAGCTTGATGGCCGATTGAAGGATGTCACACCGAAATCAACGGCCAACGTCTGGTGCTTCAACTTGTACGAGGATTTCCTAGTGAATTTGATTCATTTGCCTTTTACATTCACCAGACGATGCCGATATTTGGGACTACCCGTAGCATGCTTGAATTGGAGCAGCACCGTCGCGTTGGGTGACAGTAAATATGTAATTATTAGTTATCTAGAGTAGCACAATTGTAATATAGTATAACTCTCTTGTACAATCTATTTTGTACAAGATGATAATGAATTACCCATCACAGGTTTATGCAATCATACAATTATGGCTTACTCAATTGGTAGCATTGACAATGAGAAGTTCACCTGACAAGTTACCTGTCTTTTAGTTATGGCAATCACCTTTTACTGTATTTGTTAAATTAAACACTAAATTATCATAAGAGGAAGTCTCAAGAAATGTGACCTATCCATAAGTTATAGATAGGTCACTTTACTTTTTTAACTTTAAAATTTTATTTTTAAAAAAACAAAACAAAAAGAGTCTGTCTCTTGAAAGACAGTATTTCCATAAGCTATGGAAAGACGGTCTTTCCATAAACTATGGAAAAACCAAGGTTCAAAGTGCAAATTGGAAGAAATGACGATAAAATTTTTGGGTTGTGTGAATCGGGTTATAAACTTTATAACTACTACATGTTGCATGATAAATTTTTAATATTGCAATCGAGACCTTTTACCTTTTATTATTTTAATTAAACCATGTCTTTTCATAGGCTTATGGAAAGACGGATTTTCCCAAAAGTTTACCAAACAAAAATTATATTTTGTAATTTAAAAACAAGTAATAATATGTATTTGAATTTAAAAACATAAAAGTAATAGAATAAAAAAATTAAAATATTTAACATTTTTTAATTTAGTGTGTAATTTAACAAATGCAGTGTATAAGTGAAAAATACAGCGAACTGTCCATAACTTAAGGATAGGCCACCTACAGTAGACCTTCAGTTAGAAATATTAGTGGAATAATAATACATATATTTTCATTTATTGTAATGAGGTTCTCATAATTTTAAATACCTTTTAAACTATATTTTAAAATATAAATATTTATAATCTAACATTAAAAATTATAATAACGAGTTTTTTCATAATTGATCCGACCTTTAGGCAGTCTAACACTACTAGAATATATTAGTTTATTTTGTAATAGTTTAATATTCAGCGTCTTGTAGAATAGGGATCAAATTAGAATCTTTTTTCATTTGGGCTTATGTAATAGTTTAATATTCAGCGTCTTTCATATTTTACATGGTAGCAGAGTTAAAAATCCCCAAACCCCTTATATCATAATCCCTACCTATTGTCACCGCCGATAAACTTCCATGGCCACCTCTGCCAATAAGTTCACCGCCACCACCGCTATCAAAGACATTGTCGCCACCGAGCTCTTGGTTCACCACCTCCTGCCTTCCTTTTGGTGTGTCATTCGCCAATCGATTCTGCACAAACCACCTCTTTAGTCGCCTTCGCCAATATTGTCGCCGCCCTGACTGATATCAATCGATCGGCTGTCGGTCTGACAGTGACCAACGCTCAATGGGGGTGCAGATTAAATTTATTATGTAAATTACAGAACCACCTGACAATGAGTTAGGTAAGTTTACTTTACCTTGAATTCTTGACTTTGGAGTTTCATATCATGTGGTTGGCGCAATGATCTTCTTCAGGATTTTACTGTTTTCACATTCATTGATGTTATATTACCCGATGGAACCATATATACTATTTTGCAACAAGAAACTCTATTCTTTTAAATTATAGTTCTTCCGCATATTTTGTTTATTCATAAATTGCACTGTAATTTATTCTCTTATGCTAAGTTACTTGCTACCTTAGAATGCCTACTTTTGCTTAACAAAAAAGTTTGTATATTACAAGATATCAGTTCCAGGACAATGATTGGCATGAGTGAACAATTGGGTGGGCTATATTGGCTTTGTGTGATTTGGTATTTGCATTCGGCGTCTTTGTCAATTATCTCCGCCATCTCTAAACCTTTGGTTGTTGTGAGTCTCTGGTAACAGTGGGTTGGCCATCCTTTAACTATAGTGGTACTTCTATCTTATTAATTAAAGATAGTCATTCTGATTTTAATAATCACGTTCCCTACTCTATCTTTCATAGAGCAAAATAATCTAGGGTTGGTTTTCCTTTGAGTACAAATAAAACGAGTAAGCCATTTGAGTTGATTCATTGTGAAGTTTGGGGGCATTAAAGCTCACCTTCTATTAGTGGAGTATATTAATTTTTAAGTGTTGATGATTATTCCTTTTCGACTTGGCCTCATTTACTAGTTACTAAGTCAAAAGTAGCTGCCATATTTAAGGAATTTTGTGCCTTTATTCGAACACACTACCACCTCCAGGTTCGACAGGTTCAGTTTGACAACAGGACTGCATTTTTACCTCTTCGATCTGTCTTTCATGAAGGAGACACGTACTGTGTGTATACGCCTCAACAGAATGGGCATGCATCGCCATCTTCGCAATGTTGCTCGGGCTCTTTGTATTCAGGCTCATTTACCTATTAATTTTTAGGAAGAGTGTTTCTTGACTCCGGCATACCTGATCAAGCACACACCTATTCCATTGTTGGATGGTAAAATTCCCCATTAGATGTTACATGGTTGTAAGCCAAACTACACTCTCTCACATGTGTTTGGTTGCTTATGTTTTTCTTCTCGTAGTCGCAAGTGTTTCTTCCTTGGTTATTTTTCCAGAAAGAAAGATGATCTTGAATCACACTATTTGTTTGACAGTCGTGATGTTGTTTTCTATGAAAACCGGTTTCCATTTCTACCTCTTGCTGCGGCAGGTGAGCTTGAGTGTGTGTCCGCCGCTGATCCGCTACTCGTGTCTATCGTCGATCAGCCACTAACTTCCATCACTGATTCGATGTCTATGTCCGTCTCCAAGCAATAACTTCCAATTTTCCACCACTACAGATGAGATGGCTTTTGAGCCGGAGTCTACCGGTGCCTGAGCTTGCTCAACAAGGTGCACATGTTCTCCATCCACCTACTCACTTGAAGTATTATGTTTTCTCTTCTTGATACAAATTAGGATTTCCTAATTTATTTTTGAGATTAGGGTTTTAGGAGGATAACACTATACTCTTTTCCCACTGAGTTTTTTTAGTGAGGTAGTGTATTTACATTATAATTAATCTAAAAAATATTGTAATATATTAGTTCTGATTCGATTAGGATTAGATTTGGTAATATTACATAAAGAAATATTCATTCAAGACTTAGCTTGATGAATTCGGCTATATCTACCTTTATTTTAGGTATTTTAGTTTGATATGGTTTTAACTTCTTAAAACTACCATAAGTCATTCCAATATCTGACAGGAATTACTAACATTTGATCTTCTTTGTATTCTTGAAGGCCATACCCATGTAATATAAATAGGGGATGGTTTTCAACCTTTTAATTACCTTACATTTTACCGATCATATATTTCAGTATGTGAGTTATTACTCTTTGCTTGCGATCATTTCATTGTTTCTTAGTCTTGTGGGTTAATTAAGTTAGCAATTTCCTTCAAATCTCTGAGCTAATCCAGCGGGCTAGTTGGTGAGCGATTTGTGCAACTAGTGGTTTGGTTCATACGAATTAATCTCTTGTGTTAGTGAAGTTCTTAAAGTTGTATCTTTTATCGGACGTTCGTTTGTGTTGTATTCGACTGAAAGACAGCGCTACAGATCCATTGGTATCAGGTGCTTCTCAAAATTATGCAATCTAGAGTCTTGGCAGGGAGATTCATATTAGTTGGTGTCAGAGCTCATGGAAAATATTATGTGGCCGTAAAATAAGGAGTTTTCGAGCTTACCATTATATCAGTCGACATCAATTGGTATTGTAGGGAAATATCAGTTAGAAACTTCATATCCATATTCATTTTTTTTAAAAATGAAATAAAAAATTGAATAAAAAACAAATAAAGAGTCAGAAAAATCCTGCCGCCGCCAGTTCAGCTCTAACAACCAGTCATTGTCTCAGCTCTTGGATCAGACTACCCACAATCTGTTGATCGTCTCTGACTATGAACAACCCAGTACCACCATTATTCTCACCGTCCATTACAACTTTGTTCACCGCTCTTCGTCTTCAACCTCTAGTTTGACTCGGTCAGATGGAAGGGTTCCACCGATGAATCCAGTTCCTCCATCAACTCCAGTTTATTTCTCTATTGCTGATTCAATCTTGGATTTTCACCGGCGAGTCCCAGATCATTGCAATAGATGATTGCAACAAAGAAGAGGGACACATGTCTAACACACGCATGTAAAAACAACCGTGAGTTCTTACCTAGGCGTGTGCATCTCACACACCGACCACTTGAAGGCATGTCTTCCCCACACGCACTTCTCTAGTCTGTATCTTCATTTCCTGAGGCCATCAATTTATCGCGAGTTGTTCATTATCTCATGACTTGACCAATTTCTCACAAGTTATTTTGATTTTCTCGCTAGTTTGTATCTTCTCGTGAGTTGAATCAGTTTCTGCCCAGTTAACGCCCAGTCACTATGCAGTCATTGTTTATTAGCAGGAATTTGCAGGGATAATCTGGGACGTTTATCTACATTTACTTTTGAAGATCGTTCACGTTTCAAGGATGGAAATTTTTAACCACAGAGGGAATGATACGAATTAGGGTTTCCTAATTTATTTTCTTTTTTATAATTTTAAGAGGATAACAGTATACTCTTTTTTCCACTGGGTTTTTAGTGAGGTAGTGCATTTACATTAGAATTAATCTTGAAAATATTGTAACAGATTAGTTCTTGTTTGATTATGACTAGATTTTGTAAGATTAGATAAGATAATATTCATTCAAGACTTAGCTTGATGAATTCGGCCACATCTACCTTTATTTTATGTATTTTAGTTTTATATGGTTTTAGTTTCTTATAGCTTCCAAATGTTATTCCTGTTTCTGACAGGAATTTCCAAATCCTTGTCTTCTTTGTATTCTTGGCATACCTATGCACTATAAATGGGGGATGATTTCAACATTTTAATTACCTTACCTTTTTAATCCATCACATATTTCAGAATTTGAGTTATTACTCTTTGCTAGTGAGCGTTTCATTGTTGCTTTATCATGCGGGTTAATTAAGCTAGCAATTTACTTCAAATCTGTGAGCTAATATTGCTGGTTAGTTAGTGAGCGATTTGTGCAACTAGTGCTTGGGTTCATTCGAATTAGTCCCTTGTGTTGGTGAAGTTCTTATAGTTGTATCTTATATCAGATGCTTGCTTATGTTGTCTTCGATTGAAAGGCAGTGCTACAGATCCTTTGGTATCAGGTGCTTCTTAAAATTTCCGCAATCTAGAGTCTTTGTAAGCAGATTCATATCATTTCAATTTTCACCAATACTCCGGTCCATTTCACCACTTACGCTGTCCTTAGGTACTCTTTACCTTATAGCTGATTTTGTTTCTTGTGATAAAGTTTTGGTTTTACATTCTATATATTTAAGTGTGGTGACTTCTAATACTGATCTCAGTTCTTATACCAAGGCATCTCAGTTTACACATTGACAAGTGGAAACTGTAAATGAAATTGATGCTACTGAGAAAAATAATACTTGGATAATGTATCCTCTTATTGGAAAGTCTACTATAGGTTGCAAGCGGGTGTTTCATACCAAATACAAGTCTAGTTCGATTGAAAATTACAAAGCACATCGATTTGTACTCAGTAATCATCAGATCGAGATGACTGCATTAACTAAGACTTTTTCTCGTGTTACTAAGATAAGTTCACTTCATAGTTTTCTTTCTATTGCTATGATAAGAGGTTGAGAATTTCACTAGATGGATGCTCATAATGCGATTCTGCATGGCGATATGGGTGGCAAGTGGGCAGACGAGTGGAATGTGGGTAATAAAAAAAAGGGTATGACCTTTTTTGACATGTTTCGTAACAAATGGGTCGAGTAAAAAATGGGTTAAATTGAAACCCACTCAACCCATAGAATAATACTTGGATATTGTCTCCTTTTCCTCTTGGCAAGTCTGCTATTGGTTGCAAATTGGTGTTTCGTACCAAATACAAGTCTAGTTCAATCGAAAGACAAAAGACACGTATGGTTGTCCTTGGTAATCATCAGTTGGAAGGGACTGACTTTACTGAGACCTTTGCTCATGTTGCTAAGATGAATTCAGTTTGTAGTTTTCTTTCTATTGTCGTGATAAGAGGTTGGGAACTTCACCCGATAGATGTTCATGATGCATTTTTGCATGGCGATAGGGGTGGGAAATGGGCGCACAAGTCAAAAATGGGTTGGGTAATATGGTTAATAAAAAAAGAGTATTGACCCATTTTGATCCATTTGAGTTGAAACTCACTCAACCCGCAGGTCAAAAATCCCCAATCGCTAGGTAAAAATGGGTAAACTTGTTATTTCAACCCAAATATTGACCCATGCGAGTTTATATATCAACCAACATGGGGTTATACACCAACTCATACAGATAAATATGCGGGTATCAACCTATTTATTTACCTATATGTGTTTATATACTAACTCATACGTGTAAACTCGTGAGTTTCAACCCATTTATTGACACATAAGGGTATACATGTGAGTTTGAACCCCAAATATTGACCCATATGGAATACCATGTTGTCAACCCGCATACCCAACCTACCCAACCCATATTTTTCAATTACCACCCATTACCCAATTTAGTCAAATTCCTATGGGTTGAAAAATAAATAACCAGCTTGACTTGGCGGGTTAATATATATTTTTGAAAGATTACATACAAGCAACCAAATTACATATGAACATCCTACTCTAGGACCTAACTAGAAGTCACCACCGTTGAATCTGTTGAAGCTCAGTGAGCCTGAAACTCCATCCATTTGAATAGTTAGGAACACCCTCGAGAACACCCAAACGCTGTAGCACCAACGAACCACCTCCTCCAAAGTTGGAACCACCACGATCTCACCTTCATCGTTCACCTTTAAGTTGGGAAACCACAGTGGGGACCACCGACACGGTTCCATAATGCTTGGTAATTCCTGTTGAAAAATTGCTCTAATATTCATAATTCTTGACGGGGGTGTGGTTTGATCCATGGACCTTTCTTTTATATGTGAATTACCACAAAACCAGAGCCAATTCACTAGTTAAGATTTTATTTTTCCACCCAAATGACGACCATGAAAAGTAGGTGTACATATGCCGCCTCTTGGATATCGTGTGTCTTCTTCTGATTTAGTTTGCAAGTGCCAAAAGTCTTTATATGGTTTTTGCAGACTCCTCAAAATTGGTTTGAGAAAATGGTTGATGCTCTTAGGCTCTATTTGGTAGAGCTTGGTAGAGCTGTGCTTATAAGCAAAGCTTGCTTATTTTGAAAGTAGGGAGAGACTAGCATATACCTTTCCCCCAAAAAATAGCTTCTGCTTTCAAAATAAACTATTTTAAAAATCATTTTACCAAGCACTAAATAGTGTTTTGCTTTTAAGCATAACAGGCTAAAAGCTCTACCAAACAGAGTTATAGTCTGTTAGGTTTTAATGCTGAAAAAGATAGATTATTCCTTATTCTCTTACCCAGAAAATTCTACAAAATATTATATTCTCTTGTCTATGTTTCTTTTAGAATAAGGATTTGATTCTATATATACTGATATGAATCTCCTTGCGAAGACTCTTGATTGCGGAATATCGAGTGTTTGACAGAAGTAGGGATTTCGCCCAACCTACTTGTATCGCACGAAATTCAAGCGTCTAACCCGCATGGTACACTCAATTTCAACTTACTCTCTAAATAGCCCACAAGTTTAGATCACTAGGGGTTCTTTGCTCACTAACTAGCCTGCATGATTAGCTCACAAAGAATATTGAAACTTAATTAACCCGCATGATTAAGCAACAATGAAAACATTGAGAATAACTCAAAATTCTGAATATATGATTGACTAAATATGATTAAAACCACTGCCCATCCCCTCTATTTATAGGGATAATTTCGGCCAACTTAACCTAAACACAATTGGAATCTGAATCAACTTATGACAGATTTATGAAGCTAAAACCATATCTAACTAAAATACCAAATCTAAACCCTAATTCTGCAGTGTTCTCCATGAAATGGACATGAAGAACATTACCTTATCTAATCTTACCAAATCTAATTTTAATCAAAATAAAAGGCATATTTTTGAGAAACCCTAATGGACTGGGTTCAAAAATATTAACTCTTCAAAAGCCCACATGGCCGAGTTATTTGACTGAAATAAAATAATGTTACAATGATCACACTACCTCATTAAAACACCCAGTGGGAAAAAGATTATAGTGTTCTTCACAACGTCTTTAGTTGATCGACAAACTTGAATAATTAATCCAAGCCCTAGCCGTCTTCTTCTTTATTTCTTCATCATGAAGTTGATCAATCAAAGCATTCAATGCCGCATTCCTAAGCTTCATTCTTGACATTGTCATCATTCCAAACATGTCACTTAGAGGATCCCGAACATAACCTTCGAATGTTTGATCAAGTCATTGAATGTCTTCATTTATAGTGGTAGTCATCTTGGGATCTTCATCATTCTCTCCGTGGTCGGAAGGTTTCACCCTCAAAATTGAATCGTCTTCAAAGGTAAATGGAGATAAATCAACAACATTGAAAGTAGTACTAACACCATAATCTCCGGGTAGATCAATCTTGTAGGCATTGTCATTCACACGTTCTGATACTTGAAAAGTACCATCACCACGCAGACTTAGTTTAGATTTCTGGGAATTTGGAACCCTCTCCTTCCGAAAGTGCAACCAAACCCAATCGCCTTCCCTGAAGTGTACATTTCAGAGGCTAGTGTTCAGTCGTGCAGCATCCTGAGCATTTATCATTTCAATTTTCAATCGCACATTCTTTTACAAAATTAGCCTTCTTTTCTCCATCTAAATTCTTCACCTGTTTAAAATTCAAAGGAAGTAAATCAAGAGGTGTAGTAGGTAGAAATCCATAAACAATTTCAAATGGATGTAAAGAAGTAATAGAATGAACAGTACGATTATAAGCAAACGTTGCTATCGGAATGCACGATTCCCAATTCTTTAAGTTCTTTTGGACCAAGGCACGCAACAGTGCCCCTAAAGTGTGGTTTGTGACCTCAGTCTGACCATCAGTTTGCGGATGACTTGCAGTAGAAAACAGCAATTTTGTCCCTAATTTTTGCCACGAGGTGTTCCAAAAATAGGACAAAAATTTTACATCCCTATCTGAGACAATTGACGCAGGAATCCCATAGAGATGGACTACTTCTTTAAAAAAAAAATCTACGATATGTTTCGCATCATCTGTCTTCATACAAGGAATAAAATGTGTCATCTTCAAGAAACGGTCAACAACCACAAAGATAAAATCATTACCTGTTTGGGATCATGGTAATCCAAGAACAAAGTCCATAGAAATATCAACCTAGGGATGTGTAGGACCAGGTAAAGGAGTATACAATCCATGAGGCTTAGTTTTAGACTTATCCTTCAAACATTCAATACATTCCTACAATCCTATGCAATGGCATTTTCGGCCAATAGAAGTGCTCTCTCAACAAATTATAAGTTTTTAATGCACAAAAAATGTCCCATTAAACCACCTGAATGAGCATCTCTAACAAGTAATTCACGCATAGAACATTGAGGAACACATAACCTATTATTCATGAACAAAAAACCATCTTGCCAAAAATATTTATCAAATGAACCATTCGCGCATGCAGCATAGCCAGATGAAAAATCAGGATCGTTGGCATATAATTCTCACACAAAAGAGAATCTGAAAAAGACACACTCCATTTGTGTAAGTAAAACATGTCTACGACTTAAAGCATCAGCAACAACATTCTCTTTACCCTTATTGTATCGCAACACATAAGGAAAAGATTCAATAAAACTAAACCATATAACATGATGTTTATTCAACTTCATCCGACTCTTCAAATATTTCAATGATTCTTGATCACTATGAATGACAAATTATTTATGCAATACATAATGTTTCCAAGTCTCTAAAGCACGTACAATTGCATAGAATTATTTATCATAAACAGGATAGTTAAGAGCATCACCCTTTAGATTTTCACTAAATTAAGCTATAGGTCAATTCTCTTGCATCAATACAACACCAATACCAACACTAGAAGCATCACATTGTATTTCAAAAGTATTATTGAAATTAAGTAGAGCAGGAACAGGAGCATGACATAATCTATGTTTCAATTCATTAAATGCATTTTCTTGTTCATCACCCCAAACAAATTTCAAATCCTTTTAAACTAGCTCATTTAAAGGTGCGGCGATAGATGAAAAATCACGCATAAACCTTCTATAAAAACTAGCTAAACCATGAAAAGAACGTACCTGATTGGCATTACTGGCTCTTGGCCAAGACTTAATGGCCTCAATCTTGGTATCGTCAACTTTTATGCCCTCCTTTGAGACCCCAAAACTGAGAAAAAACACTTCCGGAGCACAAAAAGTACACTTCTTGATGTTTGCATATAATTTTGACTCATTGAGTGCAACAAGAACCATTTTAACATGCTCAATATGCTCATCAATCGATTCAAAATAGATCAATATATCATCAAAGTAAACCACAACAAAATGACCAATGAACTTCCTCAAGATATGATTCATCAACCGCATGAAAGTACTAGGAGCATTGGTTAATCCGAAAGGCATAACAAACCATTCATATAACCCAAACTTAGTTTTAAATGCAGTTTTCCACTTATCCCCCTCATTAATTCGAATTTGATGGTATCCCTGAGCCAAATCAATTTTCGTGTATATCACAGAACCATGCAAATCTTCAAGCATATCATCTAACCTTGGGATGACATGGAGACACTTAATGGTTATCTTGTTAATAGCACGACAATTAATGCACATTCGCCAAGTTTTATCTTTCTTAGGAACTAAAAGGACAGGTACAACACAATGAGGTAGAGATTCACGCACATAACCCTTTTGTAGTAACTCCTCTACTTGTCGTTGTAGTTCCTTTGTCTCCTCAGGGTTTGCTTTATAAGTCTGTCGATTAGGAATAACCAAACCCGGAATCAAGTCAATCTGATGTTCAATCCCATGCAATGGAGGTAGGCCGTGCGACAATGCCTCAGGGAAAACATCCTCAAATTCCTGTAACAACTTAGTAAACCATTGAGAAACATGCACATGTATATCTTCATTGGCGAAATAATTCTCTTTAAAGTGTAAAATCAAAACATGTGAATGAATGGAAAAAGCACGATTCACGTCCCTAATAGATGCATAAAATATTTTTCCAGTTTCAAATGGCAGTTCACGTTTCATCATATAGATAGATTACAAGGGACTAATATGTGAAGATAAAACCTTTCGTGACTTTCCAGAATCATTCACATTCTTACCTGACTTACCTGAGGCGTCAAGCCCTAATTTAGGGTCAAAACCTTAGGTTTTCCGCCATCCATGGCCTTGTGGCCGTTCAACTCCTTAGGGTTTTTATCAAAACCCTCCTTGTGGCCGATCAACTTCTCCCTAGGGTTAGGGTTGGGTTCGGTCCCTTCTGTCTCAGTCGCATACTTTCCTTTTTCATTTTTCATACACCTCTGAGTCTCAATAACCTCAGTGGGTGACAATGAAACTAATGTATACCTTGTTCTATCCTTTATCACAGTAATCTTGTTAGTGTAACCATTATGCATAGATTTACGATCAAATTTTCAAGGTCTTCCTAACAAGACATGACTAGCTTCCATAGGTATAACATCACATAAAATAGCATCATGATATTTTCCAATCTTAAAGTTAATCATGCATCTCTTACTAACCCTAATCTCACCACTACCATTTAACCAAATAAGTTTATAAGGCGATGGATGAGCAACAACAGGTAAAGACAATAATCTAACTAAAAAAATAGAAACCATACTAGCACAAGAACCACCATCAATGATCAATAAACAATTCTTATCTTTCACAAGGCATCGAGTATGAAAAATATTCATTCTCTGTACCTGAGTTTCCACCATTTGAAATTTTAGGGCTCCCAATGTTATGAAATTACCTTGTGTTTCGGGGCCTTGCTCACTGTGATCATCTATGATGATTTCTTCATCTATCTGTTCATCGTCAAATTCCTCAAGAGGAGGCATATCAGCGTATTCATCTTCTTCTTCTTCCTCAATGGTTGTTAACACTATAGCATGGGGACTGTTACCACGAACATGCCCTTTCTCTTTACAATGAAAATAAGTATGAGTGTTAATTGAAACCGAATTTGATAAAGAGATAGGAGACTTACCTGAATTTCTTGACGACTGTTGGCTAGAAACTTGTGGCGTAGTCCTCCTATCATTGGTGAAGAACGTCGGGTTTGAATAAACCTGACCCAAACCTCGGCCACCCATAGAGGTGCCCCTTCCTCGGCCAAAACTTGAGCTTCCGGAGTCAAACCCTGAACGTTGACTTGGAAAACTGCCTTGTTGCTTCCTTGGCCGCAAAGTACTCTTAACCAACCTTGATTTCATGAGTAAATCGTCCATAGAGATGTGGTGTTGAAGTCTGAGTGGCGTTTGAAGGTTCTCCTGCAGTCCTTCAATGAATAAATATTTTAATGAAAGCGTCGTCTTCTCTCATTCCAACTCTTCTCATGGTCAACTCGAGATCTTGCCAGTACTTGTCAATAGTTTGATACCCTTGCTTCATGTTGGCTAAGTAAGAGTCTTGTTCCATCAGATAAGTAGCGCGGAACATGATAAGTACGAAACTCTGTCTTTAATCTCTCCCAGGTGAAGATAGGTTTCTTCCCGGCAAGTTGTTTCTTTTCCTTCACATTTTCCACCACTCAACCGCATAATATGTGAAAGAGTATTGCTCCACTTTCACTTTCTCCTTCTCCCGATAATTGTTAAGATCAAACAGATTCTCAATCTGTCGCTCCCAATCAAGGTACCTCACCGGATTGTGTTGACCATCGAATCGAGGGATCTCATACTTCAAACCCTTAATTTCTCTTGTCGAATCCGAACTAGAACCTGAATCCGAACTATCATGTGATCTCCTTCGGGAAGAATGATGTTTTCCATGGCGATGCTTTCTTGAAGATCCTCGTCGCGATTTCCTTTCCGATTCATTTGATTCTTGATCAGAACTACTGGTGTGTCTGTTTTATATAGTTATTTTGTGATCTTTTGTACTCATTTTGGTAGACTT
>JAULKK010147871.1:0-16740 GCA_032355705.1 Rubia peregrina | reverse complement strand
TTAGATATTATGAATTATATATTTTAAAAATAATTATTTGAATTTCATTTATTGAAATTATAAGAGTTTGGTTACCTTGAGTTGTGAACGTTTGTTTTGGATCCAAAACGTGACTTGTCTCGGATCCATTCTGAGGGCAGCACCCAGGGTGGTTCTTTGTTCTTCTGTTGTATTTGGAAATTCCAGGACGAACCCATATAACAACACAACAAGTAATAAAACTAGAATTTAAGAAAAAAATATAAATTTTTCATTAATATATCAACTCTTCTAATATGTATAAGAAAATTAAATGTGCAACAAATAGTTAAATACATAAAAATAAATAAAAATATACATAAACAAACACACAAAAGACCATAAACATGTATTACGAGTTTTAATTCAAAGATGTCCTTTTTAAATTAAAGTATTTTCTACACTAAGTTAATTATAGTCTAATAAGAAAAAAACTAAATCCATGACAATCTAAATAAGTCATCTAAGAAACTGAATATTTACAATTCTAAAAATCTTATGGATAATACTGATAATTCACCAATATCTCTGGAAAAACATATTTGTCATGATAATAATGTAACAGGATTTTAATGTTAATTTTAATATTTACATAAATTCTCAGTAAGAAAATATCTTACGATTCTAGTTGCTGAATTTGTTGGCTGGTGTGCCATTTTCTTTTATGCATCACAACATCCTCGCCTTGGTTCTCAGTAGGTGTGAAAATATTACTAGAGCTTCCTCCCTGAGAATTAAAATTTAATTCTTATCAAAATGTAATATTTAAATTGTCAGTTTTTCAGTGGTATTTGATTAACATGTATAATAAAATAATAAATAATAAGTTTTCCACCAATCTAAAATTATATTTCCAACTCTGCATTATAAGATTAGGATCAGAAAAAAATTATTTTTTTGTCAAACACTTAGAGAGAAAATTAATATATCCAGTTGAAATTTTTTAAATTGATGGCATACTATTTCTCTATTATTTTTAAATCCATAAAACTAGATTATAAAATTTAGTTAGAAGAGAAGACTTATGTGAATCCAAAATTTCAAGTTGATTTTTTCATCCTTTATGGAAACCAATTTTGGATCAAGCGATTAGTAGTAACTATAATGGATAACACCAAAATGATGCAAAATAGGGTTAAAAACATCATTTAATTTTATATTGACAAATTTAATGAAATACGATCTATAATCATGCGGATTCTTGTATTAGTTAATTACTTTCTCTTTTAACGAGTATTTGTAATAATCCAAAGACCTATAACCACAAACATACAATTCAGATGAAAAAACAATTCAAATCAAGATGGGAAAGCATGAGAAGAGGACTATTTGTAGAAAATAAATAAAATTTCAAATATCATTATATAATTAGAAGACAACACCTATGTTATTAAAAAATGTGGAATTTTAATAGGAAATTTTTAATATTTTATGACAACTAACCACAATTTTCTTTTAAAAAATCAAAACTATAAATAAATAAAAACAAAATGGTGCAAAACAGACCATGGAAATATAATTTAATTTTATATTAACAAATATTAGATATATAACTTGAGAATTATTAGATAAGTTAATTACCTTCTCCATTGTCATGGGTTTTGAAACAATCCAATAGTCCTGAAAGCATCAACGTACAATTCAGATAAAAAACAATGAAATTCATGGATTGAAGGGGATGAAGAAGGAATTATTCGAGGACCGGAGTTTGAAAACTAATTTTTCCTCTAATAAAAAAATTATTTACAGAGAAAAATTAGTGCATGGAAATATATTTAAATAGTGTCTACTTCAATAAAAATAACTAAGAAATTAAAAAAAACCCTTAATTTTAGGCATTGAAACTCAATTATGAAGTTTTAAAAATTCCATAACTAATTCAATGAAAGGTTTACAGAAAATATAACTTAAGGATTCTACCTGAGAATGGTATTATGAAAAAACTTATAAAGATCGTTGTATTTATATAGAATTTGAAACTACTATGACAATGAATTTAAACAGATATTTTAAATTTTATATTTATTGAATTTTCCAAGTCAAATCAATAAATACCATTTTTCAAAGTGCATTAATTATAAGCTAAATTTACAGTTACTTATGACTATATAGATCACTCTTTAAAGCTAAATATTTAATAAAATATAACAAAAGGACCAATGTGTAATACTTTTGATTTTTTATTTACTGAATCAAATTACGTAAAACAACCGTGTATGAGTTGCCAACCGTGTATAAATTGCTATTGTTAACATAAATTTATTAGTTTTCTTATTTCCACATCATGAAGTCTTAAATTAATGGAAATTAAATAATTTAGCAATTCAAATTGTTTTATATATTTTTAATGTAATTTAATTAAATGACAACCAATACAAAGTCGATAAGTACTATTTAGATTACAAAATTAAAATTTTAAAAACATATTAATATAAATTCATGATATACTATCATATTCATCAACAATTTTGATATTTCTATGTAAGTTTGTTGTGTTTTGTTATTAGTGAATAATTCTAATCAAATTGCCAAAATTCAATTCAAACTAATAGTGTAGTTATAGTTCCATGAGACTAGTAAAAGCCCATGAGTTCCACAAATAGTGTTAATAAATCAACCATGGAAAGGGTCACATTAGTTCTTTTTATTGTAATTTTGAATGAATGCTCAAATGAATTTTATTTTATTAACCCTGAAAATCTAAAAAAAATAGTAAAAATATGCATAAAGTATATATTATGAAAGGGGATGGAAAAGCCTGTCACCAATATATGAGTGCTACAAAATATGTGACAGTGATGTTGTAGCAATCTGTGTTAATGAAACTTAGGAAGCCACGGAATATGTAAAGAAGTACTTAAACTGTGTAAATCTCTCTTTTTTTAGGTTAGATTCGGTAAAACAAGGATAACACAATAAGTAAATTTGTATTCTTCATTCAAGTGCACCTTACCAATAAGGTGCTTGGAGTCATCTTATTAGTAAGGATATTATAAAAAAGGAGCGTCGATCTAGTTTAGGAAAAAGTAAATGAGAACTAAAACGATATTGATTATTCATTTTGTTAACATGATTTTTTTTGTAGAAAGGAAAGAATCAAATTACAATGTTTTATAAAAAACAATTCACACTATCTTCAAAGAAACAAACCTTTATAAGATTTGTTTTAATCTTGAAAATTATGGTCCAGGGGGAATGTAACTTTACATATTATGAATTTGGAATACATATTTGTAAAAGCTAAATACAATTTAAAAATTAATGCTCACTAATTTTAATATATATGTTTAATCAACGACTTTAATTTTTTTTCCTAAATTTAAAATGCAAGAAATTAATTCTTGTGAATGTGTAACGTTGTATTTTATAATAAACTACAGAGGTGCAATATCTTGGATTATTGCTAATTCACTTACTTAGATTTCTCTTTAAAACCGGTATAGATAATCCTGGAAACATTACTTCATCTTTTTTCCAGCTTAATCAATGTAACACCATTTTTCCCCATGCTTCTAGAGGCCTAAATTAGGGACACCCTCTCTCCTTTGCTATTTATTCATATTACCACAAGCCTTCTCCAGAAATATTTATTTTTCTATTCACATACTCAAACTTAGAATACTATAAGTAACCTTCTCAGATAGTGAAAGTCTCATATCTCTCTTTTGCTGATCATACAACAATCTTCTTGAAATACTCTAAAACTGGAATTCAAAAAATAATTATGATGGAGATGCTAAGACAACTACCAGCATAAATGATGACATTACACGACATGATCAAACATTCAAGGGTTATGTTCGGGATCCTCTAAATGACATGGCTGGACCGATGACAAGGTCAAGAATGAGGCTTAGAGATGTGGCATTGAATGCTTTGATAGATCAACTTCATGGTAAAGAACTCAAGACTAAATTGGCTAGGGTTTGGATTAATTATTCAAGCTTGTTGATTAACTGAAGACATCGGGAAGAACACTGTACTCTTTTTTTCCCACCAGGTTTTTAACGATGTAGTGTGATCTTTGTAAATTATTGTAACATCATTTCATTTTGATCCATAGCTCCACCATGTGGGATTTTTGAAGAGGTATTTTTGAAATTCTAGTCCATATTTTTTACCTAGTACATTAGGGTTTAAAAAATATTGAGTTTTATTCTGATTAGACTTAGATTTGGTAAGATTAGATAAGGTAATATTCTTCAAGGTTACTTGTAGAAGAATTCGAGTAGATTGCCAATTATTTTAGGAGTTCTAGTTAGATATGGTATTAGCTTCTTAAAACTACCATAAGTCGATTTAGTTTCAAGTTGTAATTAGGGTTTTGGGCGAGATATTTCCCTATAAATAGAGGGGTATGGCGAGCCATTCCTCACAAGTTTAGCAATCAAATATTCATAATTTTTTAGTTACACTCATTTCTTGGGAGCATTTTCGTTGTTGCTTAATCCCGCGGGTTAATTAAGTATTAATACCTTCAATTTGTGAACTAATCATGCAGGCCAGTTAGCTATATAAATCTTGAGCTTTTCAGGATACCGGGGGCTACTTCTGATTAGTTTGTGCGGCTATACTAGGGTTTACAAAATCCCTCCGTTAGTCAAAGATCTAAAACTCCGCAATTGAGATTCTTTGCAAGGAAATTCATATTAGTTGGTATCAGAGAAAAGCAAAAGATTGATGTGGCAAAAAATCATCAGGTATTTTGAGTTCTTGCATTGTTTTATTTTCGAAAATTTATCTCAAATTTATATACTCTTTAGTGTCATATTTATTTTTTTGATCTTTCTTAGCAGGAGGATTGAATCTAGAGTCGAAGGACGTCGAAGGGTCTGAGAGTTAGAATACTTCGATATTACTATCCACCTTCACCTTCTTCAATCAAGTCAGGAGGACATCGAAGGGTCTGAGTGTTAATAAGCATTACCCTCATTCACCTCCCCAATCAGTTTCATAGTTTTAAGGAAGCTTATATTGTTTATGTTTTTGCAATACTTTTCGTCCACTCTTCTTTTGAATTATTGCATGCTCATAATCCTATTTGTTTCTTTATCGTTCTTTGATTCCGTAATCTTGAATTTTTATTTAATTCTTGATTACACCTTATAAAAATAAAGTATTTTGTATCTTTTCCAGATATAGTGTCATATTCTATATCCATACGATCTTGAATACCTCAAAGTTCATTTTGAATCGAGAGGAAGTTGTCGCAGATTTCTCATTCCAAGTTTTATACAGGCAATCTTTGTTCCAAAATTTTTTGAAAATAAAAAAACAAAGGGCATATTATTTTTGGGTTAAAAAATTGGAATTTGGGGTGTTGAAATCAAAAATCCGGGGAAGATTTGTACTTTTCAAAAGTTTGGGGGCTGTTTTGCAATTTTAAAAAAATGGAAGTTGCGCATGGTTGCAAATGCTTGGAAATAAGATTCTGATTTTGAGTGTTATATTTTGTGTGAAATTCGAATTTATAGCTGAAAAAGAAAGAAGAAAAAGGCAATCCGACTTGAGAAAGAAAAAGGAAATAAAAAGGCCTAATTGGAAGAGGAAAAGGAAGTCGAATCCATTTGAGAGGGGGAAATTGATCTAAAAATTTATCTTGGGTAGCAATTAAGTACCAAAAATAATTTTCTAAGAAGTATTTTAGTTGGGATAGCTAATCCAATTGGGTTTTGGAAAATTTAAATCAATTTTCGGAACTTATTTGTTGCCTCTATAAAACATTCTTGTTTTGATCATATCTCTTTCATTACAGCTCCAATTCCTACCATTCAAATTGTGTTTTGTTCCTTATTATTTTTAGAATTTAGAATCATGGATCATAGAGCCAAATTTTGAGTTTATATATTTTTAAATTTTGAAATAAGATATGCAGTACTTTTCTCCAATATTGCTTTGAATTTGCGGTGAATTGATCGATTGCCCTTATATTAGCCTTTTCCTTGAAAGTTTTGAGTGTTACACTCGGTGAGAGACCTTACCAAACAAAGGGAAGGGGGAATTTTTTTACTACTAATTGATTATTTTCTTAGATATTTAGCGAAGATGGTGAACGAAAATTCATTCGTCTCGCCCTATGTGACCAATCCAAATAGTTTACCATTGACGAATGCCTCTAATAGTAGGCATGGTGAAAAACCAAGAGATGAGGCACCAGATAGTTGGGAGCGATATCGTATCAAACCCAATGAACCTGCTGATCCAAATCGTTTTGTTGTCGCAATAAATGCACTCATGAGTGAGGTGTAGAGATTGGCAAGAAAATTTGACAGTTTGATGCCACCCACTCAGCCAACGGCCATGAGGGGTGATCCTCAGGGGTTTGTTTTCAAATTTCAAGGTTATTGTAGTTCTGATGAAGATTGTAATGAATCGGAAAGGCGATCACACCAAGGGTCTTCTAGAAGGAATCACCACGACGACACATTCATCAAAAATTGATTCATTGGGGGCTTGCGTGACAAACTTCAGACGCCAGTCAAGTTTCAAAATCACATATCAATGGGAAATTTATTGATGAAAGAAAGGTTGGTTGAGAGCACTCTACAGCCAAAGAAGCACACATACAGTTTTCCCAGTCAAATATTAGGGTTTAACTCTGGAAACTCTAATTCTAACTGAAGTAGGGGAACACCCATGGGAGGAAGGGGTCAGTCATGACCTATTACAATCCGACTTAAAATTATGCTGAGAGAAGCACAACCACAGTTCTCAACGCAACAATCTTCAAGAAATCCAGGTAAGTCCACTGCTTCTTCGTCAAATTCAGTTTCTGCTAATGCTCCTACTTGTGTTCATTGTAAAGAGAGAGGACATGTTCATAGTAATTGTCCCCATGCTTGAGTGTTAGCCACCATTGATGAAGGAGATGAAAATGATGAATATCCTGATATGCCACCTCTATATGAGAGTGGAGAGGAACATGTAGATGGAGAAATCATCGTAAATTATCATGGTGAACAAGGTTTGAAAACACAGGGTAACTTCGTGTCATTGAAACTTCTAAACTTTCAAATAGCTGAAACAAAGGTACAAAGACTTAATACTCGTTGTCTTGTGAAAAATAGGAACTTTTTATAAGTTATTGATGGTGGATATTGTGCTAATAATGTATCCAATCTTCTGGTTAAATCATTGTATGTACCTGTTACTACTGATCCATCACCTTATAAAGTTATTTGGTTAAATGGTAGTGGTGAGATTAGGGTTAATAAACAATGCATGATAAACTTTAAGATCAGAAAATATAATGATTCTATCTTATGTGATTCTATACCTATGGAGGCTAATCATATTTTGTTAGGAAGACCTTGGCAGTTTGATGATGGTTAAACTAACAAAATCATTGTGGTTAAGGATAGAACTAGGTATACATTGACTCCATTATCACCGGTGGAAGTCCTTGAGGCTCAAAGGCGCATGAAAATGGACAAAGAGAAATTTACGACTGAGCTAGAAGTGGCCAACCAAAACCCTAGCCAAAGTTTGAAGTTGATCGGCCAAAAGATTTTTAAAAAAAGAGGTAAAAACTCTAAAATATTTTACCAAAATTTAGGGGTGGCCGATATAGGTAAGTCAGGTAAGATTTGGAATGATTTTAAAAAGTCAGGAAAGGTTTTATCTTCACATGTTAGTCCCTTACCATCGGTTTACATGGTGAAACGAGAATTTCCAATTGAATCTGGGAAATTTTTATGCACCTATTAGGGATACGAATCGTTCTTTTTCTAATCATTATTATGTATTAATTTTACATTTCAAAGAAAGTTATTTCGCCAATGAGGATATACATGTGCATGTTCCTCAATGGTTTGTTGAGATGTTGCAGGAATTTTAGGATGTCTTACAAGATACCTTACCCCACGGTTTACCACCATTGCGAGTCATTGAGCATTAGATTGACTTGATTCTAGGTTCGGTAATACCTAATCGACTAGATTATTAGGCGAACCCTGAGAGGAAAAAGGAACTACAACGACAAGTCGAGGATTTACTTCAAAAAGTTTATGTGCGCGAATATTTAAGTCCTTGTGCAGTGCCTATCATTTTAGTTCCTAAGAAAGATAAAACTTGGCAAATTTGTATGGATTATCATGTTATTAGCATTATCATTATTAATTTTCGTTATCCAATCCCTAGGCTAGATGATATGCTTGAAGATTTGCATGGATATATGATATATACTAAAAAATGAATTTACTCAAGGTTATCATCAGATTCATATTAGAGAGGGTGATGAATGGAAAACTGCATTTAAAACTAAGTTCAGGTTATATAAATGGATTGTTATGCCTTCGGATTAACCAATACACCTGGTACTTTTATGCGGTTGATGAATAATGTTTTGAGAAAATTTATTGGTTGATTTGTTATCGTTTACTTTGATGATAATTGATCTATTCTAAGTCGACTCATGAGCATATTAAGCATGTGAAATCAGTTTTGATTGCACTCCGTGAGTCTATTTTGTATGCAAACATCAAGAAGTGTACTTTTTGTGCTTCGAAAGTGGTGTTTCTCGGTTATGTGGTCTCAAAGGAGGGCATAAAAGTTGACAAAACCAAAATTGGGCCATTAGGACTTGGCCGAGACGTACCAATGCCAATTAGGTGTGTTCTTTTCATGGTTTAGCTAGTTTTTATAGAAGGTTTGTGCATAATTTTTCATCTATTGCTATACCTTTAAATGAACTAGTTAAAAAGGATGTGAAATTTGTTTGGCTTGATGCTCAAGAGAATGTATTTAAGGAATTGAAAGTACGATTATGTAATCCTCATGGTCTTGTTTTACCTGATTTTAATGGTACTTTTTAGATTCATTGTGATGCTTCTAGTATTAATATTGGTGTTGTTTTGTTGCAAGAGAATCGACCTATAGCTTACTTTAGTGAAAAGCTAAAGGGTGGTGCTCTGAACTATCCTGTGTATGATAAAGAATTCTATTTAATTATGCGTGCATTAGAGACTTGGCAACATTATTTATTGCATAAAGAATTTGTCATTCATAGTGATCATGAAGCGTTGAAATATTTGAAGAGTCAGATGAAGTTGAATAAGCATCATGCTAAATGGTTTAGTTTGATTGAATCTTTTCATTATGTGTTGCGATACAAGAAGGGTGAAGAAGATGTTGTTGATGCTTTGAGTTGTAGACCTATTTTACTTACACGATTAGAATGCATTATGCTAGGGTTTTCATTCATGCAAGAATTATATGCTACTGATCCTGATTTTTTATTTTTTATGCTGCATGTGAAAATGGTGCTTATGATAAGTTTTTTCGGCATGATGGTTTCTTATTTATGAATAATAGGTTATGTGTACCTCAATGTTCTATGCGTGAATTACTTGTTTGAGAAGCTTTTTTAGGTGGTTTAATGGGACATTTTGGTGCATTAAAAATGAGAGATGGTCCAAAATGGAACACCCTTTTAAACCAAAATTCACAGTCTGGTACCCAAATTTTGAATTTGTCCTTTAAAGTTACCTGCTTTTTTATTTATGTCTCCAAATGGTACCTTTTAGCAAAATATGGGTACCAATTTGGATCAAAATTGTGTCATAATGGTACCCACTCTTAGCTAAAGGTACCTTTTTCGGACATTTATAAAAATGTGGGTACGTTTTAAGCACAATTCCAAAAAATAGGGTACCAAACTGTGAATTTCACTTAAAAGTGAGCACCAATTTGGGCATTTTCTCCATTAAATTTTTTATTTTTGTTGTGAGAACACTGATTCTGGCCGAAATGGCACTGTATGTTGATAGGGTTTGTAGGAATTGTATTGTTTGCTTGAAGGCAAAGTCTTAGACTAAGCCTCACAGTTTGTATACTCCCTTATTGTTGGATTACAACTATCCCAATCAGGTAATGATTCTATTTTTGTGGTTGTTGATCGATTTTCAAAGAGGGCACATTTTATTCCTTGTAGGAAGACAGATGATGCAACACATGTTGTGGATTTATTTATGAAAGATGTGGTCCAAATACATGGCATTCATGCATCTATAGTGTCTGATCGAGATGTAAAAATTTTATCCTACTTTTGGAATACCTTGTGGCGCAAGTTAGGGGAATTTTTTTTGTTTTCTAAGGCAAGTCATCCGCAAACTGATGGATAGACAGAGGTTACCAATGGACATTAGGGGCCCTTCTGCGTGCCCAAGTTTACAAATATTTGAAGAATTGGGAATCGTGCATTCTGATTGCAGTGTTTGCTTATAATTGCACTATTCATTCTACTACTTCTTTACCTCCATTTGAAATTGTGCACGGATTTTTACCAAATATTTCTCTTGATTTAATTCCTTTGAATTTTAAACAGGTTTGAAATTTGGATGGAGAGAATAAGGCTAAATTTGTTAAGCAATTGCATGAGAATGTGCGATTGAAGATTGAAAGGATAAATGCTCAGAATGTCGATCGAGCCAATCAGGAATGCAGATTGATGCATTTCAAGGAGGGCGATTGGGTCTGGTTGTATTTGTGAAAAGAGTGGTTTTGGAAAGCTCAGAAACCTAAATTAAGTCTGTGTGGTGATAGCCCTCTTAAAGTATTGGAGTGTGTGAATGATAATGCTTACAAGATTGATTTGCTAGAAGGTTATGGTGTTAGTACTACCTTCAATGTTACTGATACATCTACATTTACCTTTGAATATGATTCTGTTTCGAAATCGAAACCTTTCGACCACGGAGGGAATGATGGAGATGCCAAGACTACTACCGCCATAAATGAAGACATTCCACGACTTGATCAAACATTCAAGGGTTATGTTTGGGATCCTCTACCTGACGTAGTTGGTCCGATGACAAGGTCAAGAATGAAGCTTAGAGATACGGCATTGAATACTTTGATTGATCAACTCTATGATGAAGAACTCAAGTATAAATTGGCTAGGGCTTGGATTAATTATTCAAGTTTGTTGATTAACGAAGACATCATGAAGAACACTACACTCTTTTTTCCACCGGATTTTAACGAGGTAGTGTGATCTTTGTAAACTATTGTAAAAGTATTTCATTTTTTATTTTTAGTGCATAGCTCGGTCATGTGGGCTTTTGAAGAGCTAATTTTTTAACCAATCCATTAGGGTTTAAAAAATATTCAGTTTTATTCTGATTAGACTTAGATTTAGTAAGATTAGATAAGGTAATATTCTTCAAGGTTGCTTGATAAGAATTCGACCAGATTACCATTTATTTTAGGAATTCTAGTTAGATATGGTTTTATCTTCTTAAAGCTGCCATAAGTTGATGCAGTTTCCAATTTTAATTAGGGTTTTGGCCGAGTTTATCCCTATAAATAGAGGGGTATGGCCGATCCATTCTTCATCTTTTTATCAATCATATATTCAAAAAATTTAGATAATTCTCTGTGTTTGCGATCTATTTTCATTGTTGTTTAATCTTGCGGGTTAATTAAATATCAATAACCTTCTGAACTACTCTCGTGGGCTAGTTAGTGAGCAAGTCAAGATTGAGAGTATCCCAAGGGCTAGGCTCTTGAATTTCGTGCGGCATAAGTAAGGTTTTGGAAGTCCCTTAATTCTGTCAAAGATTTTAATTTCGCAATCCAGATTTTTTGCAAGGAGATTCATATCAAATGCTAAAGCAAGTTTTGCAGCCATCTAAACTTAAGAAAATTGATTTTAATATGGATAAAGAGTCAGCACCTAGTCCTGATGGTTATACTTATACTTTTTATATACTAATTGTTGGGATGTTTTAGAGCAGAATCCGGTGGAAGAAGTGAATGACTTCCTATACATGAATTAACTAAAATTTTAAATAATAAGATAAGAAGTTTTAATGTATTCTTCAAATTGGACATGGTGAAAGATTTTGATAGAGTATCATGGGAATTTTTGAAGAGATTGTTATTAAAAATTGGTTTTCATGAATCAGTAGTTAATAACATTATAGGCAATCTACCAGTAGCTTAATATTCAGTGCTTATTAATGGCAAACCTTTTGGGTTTTTTAAAACTTCAAGAGATATAAAATAAGGAGATCATTTGTCTCTATATTTATTTATATTACTCACTGAAGCTTTTAAAAAAGTTGAGATTTCTATTTGAGAATTAGAGTATTTATTATTTTAATGTGCCTACATTAGCTACAAAAATAACACCCTTGAGTTTTTCTGATGATGTAGCTATATTCCTAAAAGCAAATAAGAATAGCCTTAAAAATCTAATGAGCTTTTTAGGAAGATTTGAACAAGTCACAGGGCAAAAGATTAATTTGAAAAAAAAATCATCTTACTATCTGTCAAACTGTGCTCCTCGGACATATCATAGAAAATTACACACATACCTCAAGGTATATTTTCATTCAGATATTTGGGATGTCACATATTTATAGGTAGAACGAAGCATACTTATTTTCAGCCATTATTTGACACCATTCCAGCAAAATTAGTATCATCGTAAAAATAAATGGTTAAGTCAAGCTGGAGGATTGATGTTTATTAAACATGTTCTATATGCTATTCCTTTACATATTTTAACAATGATCAAGCTTACTAAAGGAATAATAGAAAGATTAATCTTTACAAAGTTCCTTTGGGGAAATTCATATTATGGCCAAAATAAAAATATGGAGATCTTGGTTAGTATGAGTTACCCGTATTTTGAAAATGGTTTAGCTGTAAAGGATCTCTTTCATGTTATCAAATCCTTCTCTAAAGATATGGTGGAAACTACAAAAAGGATGTAGTAGTTGGTCTACTTTTATGTGGTCTTTGCCAGATAGCAAGAAGATTTCAAAAACATTGAAGAGGTACAGAGAGGTTGATGAATTAGCTCAGATTAATACCACAATTTAGGTAGGATCGGGTGACACTTTTTCTAGGTCTTCAATTGGCTTGGTACTGGGTCATTATATGATGTTTGGAATACAGATTATGAGCTCCCATACTCAGATTTGACTGTTAAACAATTTTTCTATCTCCAGCATAATCTGAGATAGTAATTAGCTTATGGATTACCTGCTGGAATAAATGATTGTTTAGCTCAAGATTTCATGATTTTTTAAGGTTGTGAAGATCTTATGATATGGAAGCCAGAAACTAATGGACAATTTTCTTTGTCTTCAGCTTATGAGCTAATCAGATCTAAAATAATGAAAGTGCAATTTTTTAAACATCTCTAGTCTAAATATCTACCAAAAATGGGTTTTTTAATTGGACACTGCTAAACAGATTACTCTCTCTTTCTAATGTGCTGCAAGAACAATCCTTTAACTTTCCATCCATATGTTGTTTTTTCCTTAATGCATCTGATCACTTGCAACATGTCTTCCATGAATGTCCTCTGGAGCTAAACTTCTGGAGCTCTATGCATATCTTTTGTGACTTAACACCAGAAAAATTTACTAATTTGTGGGATAGATTCTTTTATTACTAGAATGTCAAGTTAAAATCTAAGCTTCAGATGGTATGTGTAAGATTTTTGCCTGCAGTTAAAACTTGGGTGATATGGTGTGTTAGAAATAGTTCAATCCAAGAACAAATTCGACCCAGGTTTGTTATTTTGAGAAATAGAATCATACACATCATGCAGGATATCTTTAGTGCTCATAAGTTAACCTGGAGCTATTCTGATTCTAATTATCTGCAAGTTGAGTTTTGTGTCTAGCTCCAGTTCACAGATTTTTGTAGGAGAAAGGATGTTCTCAGGTTTGCTGGAAACTGCCATCAGCAACCTTTAAATTAAACACGGATGGATCTTCTTTGAGATTATCAGGTTCTGCAGGTGCTGGTATATTGCTCAGAGATGGGGATGGAACAGTTCTCAAAGCTAAAGAGATGTATATTCACACAAAGAACAACCTGGAAACTGAAACTCAAGCGTTAGTTTTTGGATTATAAATGGCATTCTATCAAGTGATTGAAGAGTTAGAAGTGGAAATGGACTGATTTTGCTCAAAAGGATAAATAGAGAGAACTCCATTCCTTGGAAGCTAATCCCTTAACTTAGAGCCATTTGGAAATTGAAAGGTAAGTTTTCGCATATCTCTTTTACTCATATATATCGTGAAGCTAACGCTCTTGCAGATGCTTTAGCTAAAATGGCTAGTGAGACAAAGAGAGACTATGAATTTCATCACTTGAATATCTCCAGACATATGAAAGGTCTAGTTGAATTGGATAGTAGGGAATTTTCCTATATTAGAGTTAGATAATACTCTTGTAATTATTTCCACGATTCCAATTTTGGACTCATGTTGGAACTTTTGATGTCTTGTTTACTCTTCTTTTAGTTTTTCGAGCACCTTAGATTTGGATATGAAAATGTATACTGGAAAATCTTTTTCTGAGGTAAGGTATTAAGTCTCCCTCTTTATTTGTACTTTTATTTTTATAATTAATAAATGGGTAGGGGCCCATGCCAAACCTCCCACCATAACGGTTGGATTTAATTTTTTAAAATACTTTAATGAAACAATTAATAGATAACTATTTACTCATTATTTTTTAAAAATACTTTAATGAAACAATTAATAGATAACTATTTACTCAATAGAGTGCTAGGATTGCTTATGCGATACTCATGGTGAATGTGCATCTATACATATTTGCTTGAAAGTATATAGTATATATCTTTAAAAAATAGACACAAAACACATCTCTACATTTTTTAAATATGAAAACACTAGGCTAAAAAAATTTAAGAAATAATTTTCATTCAGGGTTTTTAACTTTTTCGAATTAATAATTAAAGAGAAATATAAAAAAATTATCATCATTATAATAAAAATCTTTAAGGAATTTTCTATTTTTATTTGATTATAAAGTATCTTTTATTAATATATTATAATACACATAAAAACATCAATGAATAATAATTCACAAGTACAACATTGATATAATCAGCGTAGATTTTTTTAATGGCATTAATGTAATTGTACACAAATAACTATAGTTAATCTAAAAATTATAAATGATAATGAAGATAAGTGTAATATAATTACAATAATATATAAAAAGTAAGTGTAATATATTTATAACAATCTCTGTTAATTATTAAATGGTTTAACTATTTCAACACATCTTAATAAATTTTATTAAAATTAACTTAGATCACAAATTTTATCTTATAATTATTTATGATTTTATATAATTTATTTTAATAAAGAGAACTTAACACAAGTGCAGAAAAGCTCTATTTAAGGTTTTTTCCTTTTAGCCCTTTACACGGCATTTTTGAACTACCATTTCTGGTTGAGCCGTAATATACAACCCGTCGTAAAATATTGGAACTACTTTTCAAAATTAATACTCTCTCAGCCCCAGCAAATAAGGAGTGTGATAAGTGATTTTGTGTTTTATTACTGCCACATCAATCACTTTGGTATTTCACTGTGAATTTTCACTGAGACTATCATTGCTAAAAATATATATTAAAATCCATACACATGCAACTAAAAAGTATACGTTGAATACTAACAAATGCAACATATAATTAGAATAACCAACACTAAATGAAAATTATAATTCATACACAGTAAAACTAAAAAGTTCACATTGAATACTAACAAATGCAACATATAAGTAAGCAAATTCAAAAATGAATAACCAACACTGAATGAAAATTATAAGTCATGCATAGTACAAAAAAAATACAAATTGAATACTAAAAATGCAATAAACAAACTCAAAATGAATAACCAACACTAAATGAAAATTATAAGTCATACACGGTTCAACTAAAAAGTACAAATTGAATACTAATAAATGCAATATATAAGTAAACAAATGCAGTTCTTACTTTAAAACAATCAACAACAAATGAAAGCATAAGGTCATACACAATAAAACTAACAAATACACACTGAATCCTAACAAAAAAAAACATAAAAGTAAACAAATTCAATTTCTATTTAAAAATGAACAACCAACAACAAATGAAAATAAAAGGTCACACAATACAACTAACAAGTTTACATTAAATACTAACAAATGCAATATATATAAGTAAACAAATGCAGTTACTAATTTAAAATGAACAATCAGCAAAAAAAAGCATACACTGTACAATTAACAAGTAGACACTTAATACTAACAAATGCAATTTATAACTAAATAGATACATTCAATAATTTCTTACCAGACGAAAATTGTCCATATCAATAGAAAGCTTTTGTCCATGGTTATGTTTCGCTCCACATTTTCCGTACTCGTGATGATATAGTGGTAGTGGATTTCCGGCTTGTTCCAGCTCAGTTCCAATCGCGTGTTCCTTCATTATCTTCTTCTCCGATTTACCGTGTAACGGGGCTTTCATTACTTCCGCTGCTCCATTCAGCGGAGGAGATAGCTCAACGCCGAGGAGGATAAGGAACACGATGGCACCGAGGAGGAGGAGCAAGGAGGTGGCTCCGAGGAGGAGAAGCAAGACGGTGACGCCGAATTACAGGTTGTAACTAAGATTATGGATTTGAATGATGAATCTGTTTCCACCGATTCGAGCCTCTCGTCGTGATCTCCGAATCGCGTCCGACCTGCCAGACAAAGCCCCCGGTGTCCGGGGGGTAAATACTCCGATGCTTAAGTTAGTATAAGCGTTGTATCGGAAAGTATTGAATGAATTAAAGGCTTACCAGGCCTGTGTATTTATAGGGAAGGAAAACCCGATCTCTGACAGGATTCGAACTCCTTTCCTTATTTGATAAGTATAGTAATTCGAGTACAATTGGTAACTCAAGATAGCTTCCTTGT
>JAULKK010147766.1:0-16742 GCA_032355705.1 Rubia peregrina | reverse complement strand
CTCTAGTGGAATCCGATCTTGGTCGGCCGTGGATGTAGCCAATTGGTGAACCACGTAAAATCTTGGTGTTTTGTTTTCACTTTATTTTCTGCGTTTGTTCTTTCTCCGGTATTTCGTACAACACTCAGTTTCTAATTCAAAAACATTTTGAAGACATGCAACAAAATTTTGAAGATTATACTTTGACTTAGGGTTTTGGAAAATTGAGATTCTTGGGGGTTAATTTTGAAAATTGTGGGCTGAAACTTGAAGTTATGATTAAATTCTACTTGTGTTGAGAAAAGAACTTGAATTTTACATGGACAAGAAGTTAAATCATAATTGAAGTTGAATTGTATCGGAACAAGAAATTGAATTGAATTTCAATTCTACTTTTATTTGGATAAGAATTACATCCTTGAATCCTATTTGGTTCAAGTTGGAAAAACAAGGAGTTATACTTGGATTGGTATACTATTTGGAAAGAAATTCAAAACCTAATCAGGTTAGGGTTAGAATGGGCAGAAAATATAAAGAAAACCCTAATTACCTTCAAATTGGGGTTTGAGTAGTAAACCTAATTGGATTAGGGTTTGTTCCCTGAATTTTTGACACTTTTGATACCTATTAGAAATGTTATTATTTTGATCATATCTCACTCAATATAGCTCTGATTCAACCCACTCAACTTGTGTTTTGATCCTTATTCACTAGAATTTGGATTTACACTCTTAGAGTATATTTTTAGAGTTTATCATATACTTATAGTCGATTTAAACTGCACGATACTCTTGGTTCATAATTGCTTTGATATCATTGGTTCCTTTGTTCTAGCCTAAATATTTGTGAGTTTTGAGTGTATACACACTTGGTGATTGACCTTACTAGCAAAGGGAAGAGGGTGGGGGTGGGGTGGGGTGGGGTGGGGTGGGAGGACGTGTTTTACTATTTAGTTGTTTCTTCTTGTAGGGATGTCAGATGATGCGTTTGTCCCGCCTTTTGTTGGCAGTCCCAACAATAGACCTATAATGAATGCATGGATACTTTAATGAGAGAGGTTTAGAGATTGTCTAGGAAGGTAGATAAGTTAGCAAATCCTATGCCACCTCGTTCTGCAAGACAAGTTTATTTTGCACAAGAATCATATCTCTAGATTTGATGGTCAACACAATCCTGCAAAATACTTAACTTGGGGGAGCCAGATTGAGAACTTATTTGATCTTAACAACTACCGTGAGAAAGATAAGATCAAAGTTACACAGTATTCTTTCACCCATTATTCCACATAATAGTGGGAGAATTTTAAAGATTCAAGACAACTTGCTGGTAAAAAACCTATCTCCACCTGGGAGAGATTGAAGACCAAGCTTCAATTATGTTATGTTCCCAAAATATATTTGATGGAGAAACATTCGTATCTCAACAATATGAAGCAAGGAAACACATTGTAGATGAATAATGGAAAGATCTTGAATTAGCTATGAGAAGAGTTGACATGAGAGAAGATGTTGCCTATATAAAGAATCGACTTATTAAAGGTTTACGAAGAAATCGACAAGTATTGGTTAAACTTCAGCATCATGTTTCTATGCCAGATTTGCTTGTTAAATCCTGGTTGGTTGAGTCGACATTCAGGCCTAGAAGACAACAATCAAATTTTGGATATGACAGCCAAAGAAAGGTTTCTGATTTCATAATCCCTAATTCGACCATAACATATTCAAATCCATTATATGAACCCAATGATTGAAGAATGTCTGCAACCAATCAACTTCATCTCCAAAATACAGGTATATAAAATTCTACTTCGTCTAATACAATTTCTTCTAACATTTCTACTTGTTTTCATTTTAAGGAACGATTACATTTTTGCGATAACTGACCCCATGAACAAATTGTGACAACAATGGAGAAGGAAGATAATGATATGCCTGAACGGTATGACAACGAAGATGTACAGGTAAATGAAGAGATCATCATTGATGATAGAGGTGAGTAAGATCCTGAAACATAAGAAGTTTTTGAGACCCAAAAGCATATGAAAAATGAGAAAGAACAATTTTCGGCTGAGGCTTCTTCCACAAAAGTTGCCAAAGTTACTCTCCCACAAGGAGCAAGTAAATTCAACAAAAGGTCTGTCAATGTCGACAAAAATACGGTAAATGTTGACATACACAAATCCTATGTTGACATAGAGACAGGTAAGTTGACCGAAGTTTTTGGTAAGTCATCAAAGGTTCTGGATTCACATGCTAGTCCTTTATCTTCTATTTAAATGATAATTCAAGAACTGAATACTAATTCTGGTAAAACTTTTTATGCTTCTATTCAGGATGTGAATAGTGCTTTGAATAATCATTCCTTTTTCGTAATCCGACATTTAAAAAATATACTTCACCAAAGAAGGTATTCCTGTAAATATGCTTTCACAGTTTGTTAAGTAGTTACATGAATTTAAGGATGTCTTTCGAGATTATATGACTCTTGTTTTGAGAATGAATTTTTTTGGCCCAGGAATGATACAAATATCAAAAGGCAAGTGAGGAGAAACTAGATGATACGATTATTAAAGGCATTTAGTGATTGGAGAAAATATGACAGGTGAATGTAAATCCATGACATTGTCATTGGAATAAATTTAAAATTTTAATCCAGGATATGTGGAAAGATTACTACTTGCACGATATGTGACATTTAAAAGGCTAGTTGGCTTATAAGTTTTTGCCCATCATTTCCGAGATATAAATTTATAATTCTTGGATGATCTGGCCAAGAATATAATGCTCTTTTCCCATTTGGGTTTTAGTGGGGTTTTGTAATGGTGACACAAAGCCAATTAGGTAATATCAACTACCAAAATGGTACCGATATCCCTACTCAAAGATACAAGAAGCCAAAAAGATGAAGATAACTTTCTGCATAGAGAAGCCATGATTTTTATGTCGATTTTTTATAACTTTACTATATATATATATTGCCATGTTGGCAGCACAAGATGTATATTTTCAGTTGTAATTAACTAATCTTGGATAAGGTTAGTTAGTTGGTTGGTTGATTAATTGGCTAGTTGGTTTGTTCAAAAGTTAGTTTTGGGCCAAGACTTTGGATATTCGGCCAAGTTATTGTATTTCAGCCGAGATTTGTTAGTTATTAGGATTAGATTAGAACATCTAGTTATAGTTAGTTTAGGATAGAAGAATACAAATCCTACATGAACTAGGTTTCTGCAGAATCCTGTATTCCTTACTATTGCCGATTTTCATCCTTTTAAAAGTGATGATGGACAAATTTTATACAAATTTTTATATATTAAGCCATAATATAATTCATAATTTTATTTTATTCTTTGCTTATGAGAAATCTTTAAAACTTGTGAGTTTTACCATTCGAAATTGTGAAACTAGAACTTGCGAAGTTTCAGTGAAAAATTCCTGAAACTAGTGCTAAGGTTTAGGAACTTCGACCTTTATGCTAGTGAAGATCTAAAGTTTTGTTTTCTACGAGACTTTAGTTGGGTTTTATTGATTTCAAGAGGGTGCTTCATTCAACCTTGATAGAGAGTGTATATTTGAAAATTACGCATCCAGAGTCTTCGCAAGGAGATTCATATAAGAAAATTTATGCCGAGAGTTCATTTTTTATGAGTATTGTTTGTGCACATTCAATTCCAATAACTTTTTACAATTTTCTTTGCCTTATTTGTAGCTTGTGTTGCATAGGCATACACTCAAGTTGAAGGGGTCAATTTTGATGAGACCTTTGCACTAGTTTCAAGATTGGAATCTATTCGAATCTTACTTGCTATTTCTTCCATTATGGATTTCACTTTATATCAAATGGATGTCAAGAGTGAGTTCCAAAATGGAATAGTCAATGAAGAAGTATACGTGGAACAACCCAAAGGATTCGAGGATCCTTATTTTCCTTAACATGTGTTTCGTCTCAAAAAGGCATTATATGGTTTAAAACAGGCACCAAGGGTGTGGTATGAGCGACTCACTACCTTTCTAATTCAGAAATGCTATGGTCGAGGGTGAGTCGATCGCTCCTTGTTTATTTTTTTTGATTCATCACATATATTTATTGCTCAAATCTATGTTGATGGAATTTTTTTGGGGTCTACTTCACCATCCTTGGTATAATTTTTTTTGAATTTTATGCGAGTTGATTTTGAGATGAGTATGGTGGGAGAATTCACCTATTTTCTAGGAATTCAGGTGAAACAAGAGAATAATGGTTTGATCATAAATCAAAGTAAATATCCCTTGAATTTGGTGAAAATGTTTGGCCTTAGTAATTATCGATCAATTAGCACACCTATGGGGACGACAGACAAATTGGTGAAAGATGAGAAAGGGACATGAGTTGATCACACCCTGTATAGGAGTATGATTGAGAGTCTACTATATATTACAAAAAATTAGCTAGATATACGCTTAACTATAGAAATATTTGCGAGATTTCAGGCTGATCCTAAGGAATCACACTTGACCGTGATTAAAAGGATTATTCGCTCTGTGAGTGAGACTTCTAAGTATGGTATCCGGTATTCTAAAGGCAAGGACTCTCACATTATTGGATACAATGATTCTGATTGGGCTAGAAATGCTGATTATCGCAAACACATTACTGGTGGATGTTTCTTTATTGGGACAAATCTGGTTCCATGGTACAGTTAGAAACATAATTCCATCTCTTTATCAACTACTGAAGCAGAGTATGTTGCAGCCGGAAGTTGTTGTGCACAATTATTATGGATGAAACAAATGTTGAAAGATTATGAAATTAAAGAAGAACCTTTAACCGTATTATGTGACAGCAAAAGTGCAATTGATATGTCAAAAAATTCTATACAACATTCTCGCACGAATCACATTCATATAAGAGATCACTTTATTTGAGAACTGGTTTGAAAGAATAAAGTAGTGGTTGATTATGTTACAACATCAGAACAATTTGCTGATACATTCACAAAGTCTTTGCACTTCACAAATTTTGAGCTTCTCAGACAACACTTAAGTGTTTGTCGAATTTCAGGTATATAATATTTTCTCAAGTTTGTGTGATTTATTTTTAGTATATATTAGAAAAATACAAAAAAAGGGAATGGAAAAAAAATATATATATATATATATATATGAAGGAAGAAGTACACATGTTGGAAAAACGTATGTTTGTTTATACTAGGGCATATTGCACATAGGCATATTGATCTTGAGTCATACAAGGAAAGTGGCTTTAGAGCCTTTCTTGATTATCTGGGTTTTAGAGCTGCTACCACAGTCTACAAGAAGTACAACAAGGAATTAATGCATGAATTCTATGCCAATGTAATATGGATTTTGATTCTAAGTGGTATGGATGGCCTATGTGCGTGACGAAGTAATCAGATTTTCTGGGAAAAGGATTAAAAGTTGCTCTGGCTACCCTCATGTGATTTTGTGACCACTCATGCTGAAGATTTTAATGTGTTAAATGTTCTTATTTTTCTAAAGATAACTCGTGGATTACAATCTCAGTGGCTTGCTTAAGGAAACACTTACTAACCAGTAGGTATTTCTGCTTATTCCAGATTGCTGTTAATTGTTGGATTCCCTCTTCAAACACTACTTCTTTAACAAGAGAAATGGCCAAATCATTGTATTGAATTGGAACAAAAACTCCTATTAACCTTGGCTTTATTATTCAAGAAACTATTGTGTTTCAAGCTGTGTCTTCAAATGTGAAGAATTCTTTTCCACATCCCTGTGTTATTTCAGCATTGGTTAGAATAGAAAGTGAAGGCAAAGGATGATGATATTGTTGTTTTTACTGCACCTAAGGCTAATTATAGGGCATTCTCTACTAGAAAGGTTAATTATCTCCCATGGACACCATCAGAGGCTGGATCCTCATCAGCAACAGATAAGAAATTAAAGGAAGCCAAGAAACTTGCTATTAATGCCAAGATTGATGCACTCAAGGTTAAGATTGTAGCCCTGGAAGCAGAGTTAGCTTAGTTGGATGCCGCTGATGATGCTTAATTGTCTAATTTTTTAAAATGATTTTCAATGATTTTTCTTTTGATTCAGAAATATTTGGCATGTATTATAGCCCCCAAGGGAAGTACTTTTGGATTTTATTAGATTTCTTGGGTTTCTATTGTTATTAATTGGCTTTGTTGATGTTTCAACATGGTGTTGAGGTTAATTTTGGAGTTTTGAATTCATGGGGAGTTATTATTTTTGCTTTCATGTTCCAAGGTCCAGACTGGTTTCCAAAGTTGATGACTTTATTTGTATATATGCATGTGTTGAAATTCCAAAAGATTGATAGGTTCACAAAATGCCTATGGAGGAGATTGTAAAGTCCTTATTTAGTGAATTGGTAATTTTTGGAAATTATGCAAATATGGAATGTTCTACGTTGAAACATCAAAGAAGGAAATTTGTGCGATATATGGAAGTTATTGAAAATATCCAATAGAAGAAATATTCCTATCCGAGTTTGAGATTGAAGAATATATCAATTCCTATATTGATGCGATTGGATTTGATTTAAGGAAATTGGAATTGATTTGATATAATCCTTTACACATAGGATTTGGTTTGATTGGATGAGACATATTCTAATTTCTTTCTTATGAGGTTGAATTTGGTAATTTATATATTCAAGGGATTTGATTGAAATACGAATTTGAGGTGGAGAAAGAATTATTCTAGCACAAGAATTGATGTGTGCGACTGGTATAAATAGAAGATAATTCGTCTAAGCTACTGACACTTTTAATTAAAGAAAATTTGCATCTAGGTTTTCATATATCTTAAGAGTGTTCAAGAGATTCTTCTGTGTTCCAAAATGATCTTAAACTATTGATCAAGTTTATAATCGTATACCTTAATTCCTCAGGAGGAGGAGATCTAGCATCGACAAGTTTCGAGATCAGAGGGAGTCTGATCAAGGCGGATCAGTAGCAAGAGGAGCTTGCAAAATCCATGTGTTATAGTTAGATAAGATAAGTTTAATTGTATGGTATACTTTGTACAATATCTTTCTGATTAGTGGATTTATTTTGAATTGGGTTTGGCCTCGCAGGTGTAGGTGATTTTACCGAACTGCGTAACCAAATCTCGTTTGTTAGCTTTTATGTTTTTAACGTGCTTGGTTTAAGTTTGATCGAATTAATTGGATTAATTTGGAAAATGGTAAAACCAGAATTTCAAACTCTACCCGTTCTCCAGTACTGTGAACTTGCTTTTTAATGGGTTAAAATACCCATATTCTCCAATTATTTAATTGCCTTTTATGACAATCCCTCATTCTTTAGCACAAATTTGGGTATGCGGCTAACTTATGATCACATATTGTCATCCTGTAAATCCCTTTTAAACCATCACCACTGGAAAAATATTCCCATAGGCATCAGTAATTCACCACAAAGGCACCTGTAAATCGCCCCTTAGAATACCTCTACCTAAGTGACCAACTGCTAATTTACCTAGTTTTGAGCACTGGCAAGGCTTACCAGTACTTAGAATTTGAGCATTGGTACATATACTTACCGATGCTAGTTGAAATCTATTTCAGTGTCCAAAAAGCCATGACTAATTAAAGATTTTGGGCATCCGTATGTTGAAATACATGCCAGTGCTCATGTTAGTCAGCACCAATGCTTATACTGGTACATGTGCTTACGTTATTTTGGAATCAGTTAGTATAGTAGAACCGGTATAGGAATTTGTAGCACCAGAATGTAATTGTACGATTATTTATTTTACAGCACCAGTATGAATTTATAAAACTGGTGTCTGCATATGATAAATATGGATAAAGTGTAGCATTGGTATGGTATAGTTTTTATAATTATTACCGGTGCTATTAAAATAAAAAAAATTGAAATGGATATTTAATTTTTTTTGCCCCATCCCCAATCAAATACGGGGAAAATAAATTCAATAAATTCAATAAATTCCACCAAACTTATTAAAGATTAAATTTTCTATTGAAAAAATATTTATCCGCAATTGAAAATAAAGAAAGCATAAAACATCATTTTTATTAAAATCTTCCCATCACTCATCAAAATTCCAAATCCCACACCTATGAACCCAGTAAATTTCCCTCATCGTCAATATCTATATTTGCATCTTTTGAGTATAGCTTAACCATGCCCTCATACCATTTCTCCACCACCTCTAGGAGTTCATATGCGTTGTATGATCCGCACCCCTCTGAAAAAATCTGGGATTTGATTGAATGTTAGGCTGTAGGACGTGGTACTTAAAATGAAGGCATAACTATTGTGTTTTTAGTATGTAATGTAAGTTATGGTACTTACGCCAAGTATATTCTTTGAAGTTATCTTCAGGGCCAGTTCTTCCAGGAATAGTATGACATAATACCCACATTCTGAACAACTCCCGTGTATTCTGTGCTAAGATACAAAACAACAATTTCCAAGGTTTAATCAGTGTATATAGAATACAAAAATTATGAAGTACTTGTAAAATATTTTTGAAGGATATGAAGACTTACGGTGATGTTTGTTATGTTCCAGGTAAAATCAGATGAGGGTTTTTTCTTCCTCTTCTCCCTCTCATATTTACATGAAAACATGTGGATATAATATTTTCAATTATTAAGAACAACACTTTGATAGGAAAAAAAATAAGAATAATGGAATGGATAGAAATACCTGGAAATCACTCATCTTTCTACATAATGGGTGGATTTTATACCACCGGTCAACGTGTCCAAGGTGAAAACATTGTTCGTGCCGGGACAAATGATGATGGGAAACCAATGTTGCATGCGTTAATATTTAAAAGATAATATGTTTGAATTATGTTAAACAAACATATAGTAATGGTATAAGATTAAGAAAGTGTGTCTGACCTCCTGAGGTAGGGTACAATATACATGTAAGCATCATATGCAATCATCGTCTCCCAGATGAGGCTAACCCGGTTAGTGATAGCACTCCCTTCATGAACGGTGTCAAGCCTTCCTATGCTCGAGACACATAATTGGATTTGGCCCATGTTGTTCTTCGCTTTACTCCATATGTCCCTGTTAGAGTACAAGTAATTTCAGGTCTTAGAATCTGTGTAAAATCAGAATGGAAAATTTTGAAATCTAAAACTAACCCCATTTACAAATTCATCTGAGCGTTCGAGATCCATATCATCCTATGACCATTCCCAAGCTTGCCTCCTAACTCCAACATTTTTTCGATGTCTAGCCAACATTTGACAGTTCTGGCAAATGTGGAATCTGAAAACTGGGTAAAATACACAACCTTGTCCTTCACATTCATGTCCACCGCCGCCTCATTGCAATATTTGATGAACTCCTTCATCATTGGACAATCCTTCAATGGCACTTGTTCACAATCTGCATGTGCAACATTTAAATATAAGGATTAAGTAAATAAAAAGTGTTGAAATGAAATAGTATTGTGGTATAAATATTGTACCAGTTATAGAGGCTTTAGTTTGTCCAACGGTTGCTTCCCTTTCCTATAACTGGTCATAGAACTGGATGACTTTGTTGATGATGTATTTGCAGGCTATTACACTAGAGAGAAAACAATTCCTTTAAATTTTCCAATTGTTTCGCAGTCAATTTTTGCTCAAACATGAAACTCGCTTGTAGTGAATTTAAAAAATAAATATTGTAAATTAGTATGGTTGTAAAATTAAAAATAGGAAAATTTTAAATTGTCTCAATTTAACAAATAGATATTTCCATGCCTTCTCCTTGGTCCCTTTGGGGGTGTTATTCCACCTTCTATGAGTTCCAAACTTGATGCAGCGCTAGAATACATAGTTACAGTATGCACTGAACATGGTCCAATTCTTCGTACAGACAATATTATCCAAATTTAAACCAACCAACATGGGGTTCTTGTCCTTTGCGAGCATAATTGATTGTCATGTGGCTATCCCATGTTGCTTGCACCAAGTTCCATTTTCAAATTTTTCAAAGGCTTTCCCACCCTACTCTCGCCTTCGATACATTATCTTTTTCCTTTCCTCTTTCGGGGTGGGGGGAGCTTTTTCACAGAGGCTCCTCACCTAGTGAAGAGTCAACTGCATCTTCAGTGGGACCAGGTTTCTCAAATTGTATCTTGAGGGGAACGACGGGCGAGACAGGCTCATTGGACATGATTTTTGCTTGTATCTCACCTATGTTCCTATTGGCGGTACCTTTCCTTGATTTTGGCCTGCATCTACAATCCACAATACAAATCTATCGATAAATTACGCAGTCCACACCATAAGTAAAAAAGAACAACTAATAAATTACTCATTCAAAATCGACATACAATTCACTATTAGAACATATTGAGGCAAACCCAGAACCACAACAATCCATTTGAACTCAATCCACAACCATTAAACAATACAATATTAGAAATTCAATCACAACTAAAAAATAATAATCCATTTCAACCCAATCCACAACCAACAAACAATACACTTTTAGAACCCTCAATCTCAACCATGAAACAATAATCCATTTGAACTCAATCCACAACCGATATAAAATATACCATTTCACTCAAAAAACTTGAATAATAAAAAAAAAGTTGATGGAATCCACAACCACGAAACATAACGAGTATCCACCACAATGACATTTTTCTTCTTTGAGGTAGTTCATCAAACATGAAATGTGCATACAATGATTCATGATTCCAAAGGCTAAATCACTAACTTTATAAAATATGCAACAACTTTGGGAGAATTACCTTAAATTTATGAGACTGTTTGTAATTTCGTGAGGTCGGAAAGGCTGCTGGAAAATGACTAAATGGAAGAACTAGCCGGCTTCAGGGATGGCATCGGTTCGGGGAAGTTTGAAGCTAAAATTCATGTCCCATCAATGTTATATAAACGGTAGAGTTAATGAGGGAGTTATTGATAGTTATTGAAAGGTGAGACGTGGGAAAGATGGCCGTTAATGGTGAAAAGGGAAGAAGAACCACCACCGAGGAGGATGAAACTGATGGCGGTTCCTTCTCATGGACTTTATATATTATAGTTAATAGCACCAGTACAATAACTTAGGAGTTGCAAAGATTTGAAAATTTTGGAGTACGTAGCACCGGTACAACCGCCGGTGCAAATGAGTTACTTACTGGGGCCTTTAAGTTTCATACCGGTACCTATGAAAAGCATACCGGTGCCAATAAGTGGGTAATGCAGTTGGATCGAGCAGCCTTAAATCATTAAAATATTTATTTCCACAACCTGAGAGATATGGGCTTCACAATTTCCAAGTATGGAGTACCGGTAGGTAACCGATGCCTTTGAGAACTTTTTCGGTACCTTTGTATGCAACACGCACCTGCGCCAAATGGCTTTAAATGGGCCTATTTATTTTTGAGAAGGGACAAAGAGAAAATGTCCAAAAATTAGGTTAAGTATTGAGCACCGGTATCTTAACCGGTGCCTATGAAATTTCATTTTCTAGCATTATCCTGGTTGAATATATTCAATTTTTTGGCCCCCTAAAAAATGTTTAGCACCGATACATTGTTCACATACCAGTTATGGTAATTAATTATCTTTCAAATGTTCTCATTTGGTCTCCTTACTTATTAATATTAGTCGGATGACAAAATTGACCAAAAACAGCAATCAATTAACTTAGGTACGATGGAGAGAGCATGGTTTTGGGGATAATTTTATAATCTAAATATGTCGTAATATTTATGAAGTAAAATTATGTAATGACCCTAAATTTTTTTAAAACTATTAGGGCCATGAATTATCCCCGCAAGAGTAATTACTCATTTTATAAAATGCACGTGGACATGTTTGAAAAATCCATTAAACAGGTGTGTGTGTGTGTGTTCCCAAGGTCATTTAAAAAATTATTGCAAATAGGCTCTTCTTATGAGTTTTTCCTTTACGTTACCTTCCATTGCTACGCCACCCATGAATTTCCATTTCTTTGAATAATTATGGGAAAGAAATTTAATTTTTAATTTTTGGAGAAATGACCAAAAGATTTAGTATACATTATGGAGTAAATGATAAATACTTACATAGTGGGTACTAAGATATTTCAGAAAGGTTAATGAAGACTTATTCATTGCCTATCATTGATACTAACTTGGTGTCAAACTTGGAAAATACAATCGGGGCTTAAGTTTTTGATTACATTCGAGAGGATTTCAATTTGGAGTTATGAGTAAACCTTTTAACTTTTGTACTTAGGTCCCTCCAAGAAAGTTGGAATTCTCAAAATCCAGAATTGGCTTAAGAAAATTGAAATTCAATGTCAAGGGATGGAGAATTTGAGTTCTCGACATGACTGGGTTAAAGAAAGGGGTGCCTTCTAAAGTGAACTATGACCACTACAATCAATTCATTAAAATTATACCGCGGCCCCCAATTGTGGTACACCAACGATTGTTGCTCTAATGCACTTGATTTTTGTCATTCTTGGTTATTTATTTGAGTTTATGATAAAATGATTTTTGGTGGAATTTTTGAGAAGCACCATTAAGTGATGTAGAGTAACTTATGGTTGTTTACTTAAATTTAATAAATGAAAATCATAAACTATTTACATAACCTTTCTGTGGCCGATCATTCATAATATCTTCATGTTAAGCTTGGAAAATACATGGGGGCTTAAATGTTTTCAATTAACATCGAGCGAATTTCAATTTAGAGTTACGGGCAATTTTTTTACTTTTTTTGCACTTAGGTCCCTCCATGATAGTTGGAATTCTCAAATTTCAAAATTGGTAAAACAAAAGCGAAATTCAATATTACTGAATTACCAGTTTGCGATGTGGACATGTTTGGAATGATGGAAGGCAACCGAATCCTTACGTTGATTACTTATACAAATTCTGGTTAAATTACACTATGGCCCAAGAATGTATTACCCAAATAAGTGAATTTTTTTATTCGTGCATGTATTGATGTAACTTAAATAAATAAATAAATTTTGTGGGGAATTTTTGAGACGCGCCCGTCTATGTTCCATTGTAAATGATATTGTAAAACCATTTCCCTACTCCTTGAAAGTAAGTACACATATTTCCCAGGATAAAATCAAAATAAATTTCCAAATACGACAATCTAATTTGCATGTAAACCAATGTTGAATAAGGCAAATAGAAGGACAGGGCATGTTTTTTGAATTTAAACTACTTTCACGAATAATAACGTGAAAATGGTTCCACTTCCTCAAAAGAGGTTCTTTTGTCCAATTCCTATGAACTTGATCCCACACGATTGTCCTCTGCGACGTCATTGTTGCTCTGTGATGGGAAGGTCTGACTGTCCTGATAGCATATGGAAATTAGTAGCTTAGCACTTTCCCCAAATGGTCATACCATGTTCGTTGAAATTGGCAATCTGAAGAAAATTTTGGTCTCTAGGGCCAATACCCAAGATTCCATCGGCGGGGCATATAGCGAGGGTCTCATCTTGGAAAATTATTCAACAACAATATGTGTCATCGGGTGGCCAAAGGTGTCGTGGTCATAGTTTGGTACTTCTGCTTTCGAATAATGTGATGAAACGAGGCCTACAAAAACCATGTGATCCCGTATTCTCCAATTCCTCAATCAGGTTCGCACACATTCTTTCCCCAAAATTCCAATGTAGGTGATTCTTTATTGTATATAACTTGGTTACCATACTCTTTTGAACTTTGGTGTTCACGATTATGGGTCAATATGGGAAGCTACGAAGTGATACCACACATTCATTTCCGATGTCAGTCTTTTCTTCAGAATTTTGTCCAACCGGGAATGACTAGAGCGTCGACATTGGTACCTTTTCTTGTGACACACCTTACGATCACTTTCGCTACTCCATCGTCCAAATCATCCTCCTCATTGATCAATGCTAAAATCTCATCCTCCCATTCTTGTAGATTTGACAATCCATACAAATCATTAATAACTTCAGGAGATAGAGGGACTAATTTCCCTCGGCATAATACCTCATCTGTGCTCATTTCACACCTCAAATTCACTAAGAACCCACTCACGGTGGTCAAGTTGAAAGCAGGAGGTGTAGCACAAAGTTTTTCCCATCCCAATTGCTAAATTGTTTCTTGAAAATGTGGTTTTTCTTTTATTCCCCTTTTCAGATAATGCTTCCTCATTTTGTAATTTTGGACCATAAACCTTGCCTCATCGGACACAAATCTATCTTCTATTGCTTTAAGTGAGATATGCTAGAGGGTGACAATAATGCTACTTTTTTAGGCCTCTTATTTGGGGTTTTGGGGGCCATGGCCTATATTCACATACCAACATTTTATCAAACACCTTGTATGCTAGGATAAAACACTCAATGCTCTAACATATTAGAACAACATAAAAAAAATTCCATTATCTCAATCTCAAGCACAGTAGTTATAAAACTAAATCTGCGTATGAGAATTATAATTACAATTGAAGGGTAAACAAGGGAGTTTGAAATGAACATTGTAAATCATGATTAAATTTTCATTGTAAATCCAAATATTATTTAAATTACTTTGTATGAGATTATTTCTAGATTAAAGGGAAAATATGATGTTACCTTATGAAGCACGATCTAAGTGAAGTGGAAAGGAGGGATTTTTAATCTTTGTGGTCAAAACCTTTGAGTGTTCTTATTAGAATGAGAGTGGTGTAGCCATACCAGTTTAAAAATAGGGAAAAGATTGTAGCACTAATATCGAAACCGGTGTCAGTAATAAAAACCCGATGCTTGACGCAGACTCACGCAGCTGCTTTAATATTATTTTTAATTACTTTATAAGACTAGAGAGCAAACTTAATTTTTTTAAAGTATGAATACCGGTACCTATGTAATTCCTGTGCAGCCTCACCCAACTGCTTTAATCCTATTTTAATCTTTTTTTGAGACCAGAGAACAAACCTCCACCCTTTTTTCTTCTAATTATACATCACCGTTATTGGAAACCGGTTCCTTAACTCAAAATACCGGTGCCTATTTTCAATGAATGCAGCCTGACACAGATGCTTTAATACATTTTAAATTATTTCTCGAAACTAGATAACAAATTTCAATTTTTTTCCAAAGTGTGCAGCACTGGTATTCATTCCGGTTCCTTTGTAAAGAATATTGGTGCCTTCGTACATTGCAAGAAGCTTGACGCAGTTGCTTGAATGCTATTTTAAATTCATTTTGGAGACCAAAGATTAAAATTTAAAAATTCTTCTAAGTATAAAACACCAGTGCCTTTACATGAAACAGAGCAAATACTCTATTTCTTAGCACCGATTTATTATTGAAATACCGCTGCTATGACATCCTTCAATAGAAAAATTATCACCAAAACACACAAAAAAATAGAAAATAAAAACCAAAAGATTAGTGACCACATATAATTCCTTGGGGTAGACAAAAGGGTACAAAACACTTAACTTATTTCCCTATCGTTTCATTTTCAAGACTACATCCCCACCCACAATATGACCATTTTCATCTACCTACAATCTATCCCCATGTGATCGTCTACATATGGGTGGTCCACCGGAGTCCTTCAAACTCTGAGGAAACTTTGCATTTTCAGATTTGACGGTCCATCTCACCTTCAAAATAGAACTTTTCCCCATGTAGTAAAACATGCCACTTCTCATTGACTGGGTCTTGGATATAAAATACCCGGCAGGCTTGGCAGTTAAGATTAACCTTTTGTTCTCATAACCCAGTTGAATCAAGTCCACCAACGTAAAACCCACAGGCTTCTCTAAAGAAACCCCTAAAGCATTTTCAACCCATCTACACTTGAAGACATTAAATTTAAACTCAACATAATCCTAACTCCCAAATCTCCTCGATCACCCTATAAAAAACTATAACTACAACGATAAGTTTTTTATCCTTCTTGCTCGCCTATCTCATGGATTCAGATTCCACGTAAACCCCGTTGTTCTGAGTTATGCTCTTGCTATCCTTATCCACTGTTGCAAGACTATATCCATTAATGTCATAGCCCTGTTATTTTTTCACGATGCAGATAACCAATTCATTCCGTTCACTCTCGAATTTTAGCAGGCATTCTGTCCACATTGGAACGATTATAAACCTAATTCACAAACGTTAAGGACTGTTTCAATTGTATCTGATTCGACGGCCATTAGGGATAGAGTTATTCTAATAGTAACATGTACTCTTCAACATATATTGCAATCTCACTACTTTTCCGTAAAAAATAAAGATGAACTTTCATCAACGTAGCATTGTAGGGTGTGTTAAGTGTACCTTTGGACCGTGGGATTCCATTATCCCTACCACTTTGCACATGCTATGGAATTCCAAGTGCTCTCTTCCCAATAAAATTTAAGTTCAATACTCAATGATCTCCTCTGTGCCATACCTCTAGACAATGCTGACATTGGGTCAAATTCGATTGTGTACAAAACCATTAAAAATCCCCATATGCCGCTCGACGAGTACATCTAATGCATCCCAGTGGGACCACATATTCTTATTTCTCTAACCACATAGATGAAGTGGTGGATCATAATGTCAAATAATGTTAGGGGAAAGTAATTCTCAAATAAACAGAGCACTACAATCCCCCCACGCTTAAACTCATCAAGCTGTTTCCTGCTAATATTCTTATGGGAAATGAGGATGAAGAATACAAATGTGCGCATGATGAAAAATCTCAACTCCTTCTCCATGACACCGCGGATGAAAATGGGCAATAGTTTTTGCATCATGATGTGATTATCATGGGATTTCAACGTATTAAGATGCAATTCATCGTTCACAAATTGACTAAGATTG
>JAULKK010147656.1:0-26947 GCA_032355705.1 Rubia peregrina | reverse complement strand
TATACTAAAAATAATTTTTGCCTTGTAAAAAATATATAAATTAAAAATAATAATAATTCCGGGGTGCACGTGCACCCGGGTTCCTTACTAGCTTCGCAACTGATCCAAACAGTCACCTCAATCCAAACCAAACATGTTTAATGGTTTCCTCTCAGATTCTGACACCGAGGGCTCTTACGATCACATGCAACATCATCATAGTGGATTTCAAGGGGAAGGAGATACTGCCATTGGGTAGGAGTTGACTACAAACCCATTTGTAGAAGGCTCTCACGAAGAAGTAGAAGATTGAGGGTGACGGAGAACGCTACAATGTTCTGGAATCAAACAATTCATTTCAGCCTGCTTGCTTACTGGGTAGATGATCGATATATCTATAGTCATATACCCCCTCCGCCACCATACAATGTTCCGGAATCAACAATTCATTTCAGCCTGCTTTGTTACTGGGTGGATGATCGATATTTATCTAGTCATATATCCCCTCCGTCCCAATTAATATTCCCTAATTGGACTTTGGAAGTCAAGTGGGTCAATATTTAACCACTAACATCTTTATTTATGTGTGTAAAATAAATTTGAAAACAGATTAATTCAAAAATGCATGTTATGATGATTCAAATAACATATAACATGATATATAATTTAATGGTTAAAGTTGGCTCAGTTTTATTCGCAAAGTCAAATTAAGCAATATTTAATGAGACAGAGGGAGTATTTAAGTTGTGCTTTAGAAATAATTGGGGGCCTAGGGCGTGGATTATGCATAGAGTGTAACATAACACCAACATCGGTCTTACATTGCATCACATGTCGGTAAACAACATATGCTGCGAACTCGACCATTCTCATAAAACAACAGATGCGCATCGTATCTCATTTGGTAAGAATATTTACATCATTTTAAAACCTTTTACTTATGTTAAAAACAGCCGAGGTAAAAAGTCTATAAAGTACCTTAATTATTTTTTACCCGAGGTAAAAAAACTTCTTTACTTAAAAAATTGAGGTAAAAGAATTTTTTTACTTCAGTTATTTGACCTAAGCAAAAAAACTGAGGTAAAAAAGGTGAAGTGATGTGCACCTTTATACATGCGTTAACCAATGCATTCGACTCGTTTATTATAATATTTTGTTTGGTTGACTACTAGTTTTAGTTAGGTTTAGACGACAAAGGGTTTAGACGACCATTATTGGTTTTCTTGTCTAAATTCTGAGTTATGTAGACTTCATTGAAGCTAATGGACACTTTGTATTCACGAGCACCTAGATTTTCTTTGTGAGCTAACAAATAGGTTGCTCGTGAGTATTTTTACATCATTTTGCAAAAGTACATCCGCGACGGTGGTAGAAGATATTTGAAGGCCATTCGCAAGAATGGTAGGAGATATTGATGGTCATTCGCAAGAATGGTAGTAGATTGAAGGCCAAAGACCTAAATGCGTGGTAGTAGATGGAATTGAGCCGAAAAAGGCAGATTTGAAGTTCAAGAAGGTTAAGAATAAAATATGGTGCGAATCAGCCGGTGGGCACGAGGCCTAACACAAGCCAAGCCAGGGTAGCACGGCCCGTTCCAGGGTTGGCTAGCACGGCCCGTACTAGCCAAGATGTGCCATACCACAGCCCCTTAACACGAGCCGTGCAGGCCATGCCTTCCGTGCCCCAGACTGACTCAAAATGGCTAAGTATTGGCGTGGATCGTGCCGTTTCACACGGTCAGTGTTGTTTCAAGTTTAAAAAGTGAAAATCAGCCCACGGGGTGTGAAAAATGACACATCCCACACCATTAAACTGAGAAAAAGTCCTTCTAGCTAACGGGCCGCGCCAAACGATACGGGGTGCAAAAATTAGAAGTTTAAAATGCCGATACCAACCAACAAATCATGTTGGTCTGTGTGCCCTGTGTCAACATGACCCTACATGGCCCGTGTCAGACTATGCAACCCATGCCATCACTAGGTTGCATGAGCTATGCCGTATTGCATTCCCCGCGCTAGCATGACCCTTCACGACCCGCATCATTTTCCACTGGCCACACCAATTGCGGTTGCTAGGGTTTTAAGCCTATTTTGAGCCTTTTTCAAGGCCCAATTCCCTACTACTATATACATATATGGACCTATGTCTACTATGTCTTATGTTTATGCTTATTCCCGATCTCAATTCAATCTACTACCTAGTTTTGAAGTCCATGGCCTTCAATCCACTACTATCCTTATGAATGACCATCGATATCTTCTGCCATCCTTGAAGCTGACGTTCAAATATATTTTACCACCCTTACATATGGCCTTTTAAAAAAAGATGAAAAAAGACTCACGAGCAACCTACTAATGAGACCACAAAGGAAGATCTAGGTTCCTGTGAATACAAAGTGTCCACTAGCTTTCATTAAGTCTATAAAACTTGGGATTTAGACAAGAAAACCAAAAATGGCTGTCTAAACCCTTTGTCGTGTAAACCTAAATAAAACTAGCAATCAACCAAACAAAAGATGATAATAAATGTGTCAAATGGATTGGATAACACATGCATAAAGGTGCACATCAATCCTCCACACTCAAACCTTTACTCGTCCTCGAGTAAACAAAAATGATAAAAGGTTTAAGTGAAATGCAGCATACAAAGAGAAGATAGGCAATACATTCAACTTATTCCCAAGATACCCAAGTTCCCCCAAATAAGTAAGAGTCTAACAACTCTCACACTCCCCAAAGATACTAAAATAACCTAACCAACCAAAATATTGTGAAGAAAAAGGTAAGCACAAATGATAAGTGTTAAACTAGCTTACTCCACCGAATAGTCCGTCAAAACCAATCCAAGAGTTGTTGCCAAAAAACCCACTAAGGATAATCCAAAAGACCCTCAACTTGGTGGTAACTAAGGATAACTTGATATTTTCACCTTAGCTGCAACCAAGGATACTGCCGAATGATTCTCAAATTAGTTTTCGTTGTCTCTCAATTTCTCTCATTTTGCCTAGGAGCCCTTTCGAGTTTTCATCCTAGCATTGACACATGTTGAGCTCTCCATCTCACCTTTTTCCACATGGCCTCTTATTTTTGCCTAGGTTTTTCAACCTAGCTGGGCCTAACCTCTCATTTTACCTAGGCCTTTCAACCTATTCAGGATTTCTTCCTATTTTGCCTAAGTTTCTCTTTCAGATTTCCAACTTAGGCGGGTATATATATATTTCATTTTTTCAATTTTTTTATGTAACATAAAATTCCCTAAATTTGGGCTTCATACTACAAAAGATCACGGAAAAAAATTACACCACCAAAAGTTCCAAAAACACATCCCCAAAATAAGTTACAAAGAGGTGCTCCCATACCTAAACAAAACAACAACCGAAAGTTTGAAAATATAAATGGGGGAAAGTACCAAAGATGAGAAAAAACACCCATCGAAACAGTCATCATAAGCTAAAATAAAAGCATTGGAGATGCTACCATAGAAGTGTTCCAACTCCTCCCCCACACTTAGTGTATGCATTGTCCCCAATGTATAACCAAGGTAAGAGGAAAGTTGGAAATACCGAGAGATGCTCAATGTCATCTCTGATGTTTGGCTCCTTGCCTTTGCCCGCTTAGATCTAGATGGTAGTTTTCTTCCCGATGCATGATGTCCTCAGGTTGTCATTAATATCCCAGATGCCTACCTGCAGGTTCCCTATATTCTCTCTCAGGTGGTGAAGTTGTCCATTGACTGTATCAAATATCTCCATCATATCCCACTCGTGGTAGTCTAGTTGTGCGTCAAGCCCGTGAACATCGTGCCTGGCCCCAAAAATGAAGTTCCACAAAGACTGTGCCCAATCCGGCCCATACGGCTGATGATTTTACATATGGTAGGAGAAAGCTGATTAATAAATTGGTGACTCTTGCTCCCGGGAGGGGCTGGACTGAGGGTGATTCCAAGAGTGCTCCTACTATTGAAAATGGCTAAAAACTTTGTACTTGTGGGGATCAGGGCCATGGTTAGGCGGGGGCCCACGACTGCTAAACTATGAAAAGTCATCGTAGTGAGAAGAGATGATTTGCCTATGAGAAATGCTAGAGCCATGCACTGTAGAATGATATGTCTCCTCATGAATGATAAACAGCCCGTGATGAGGAGGTGGTCCTCCAAATACCTGATCAAAAAGGTCGGTGATGTTAAGGGTTGCTCGAAAGGCGGCATCGACATAACTTGCAGAAATGCTAGGATTAGCTGGACGGGGTTATGTTTGATGGGAAAAAATTGTGTGAGATGCCCGGGACATGCTCTTGATGGTCCTCCTCCTGTGTGTCATCATCATTTCTTGGGTATTGCTCTCCCGAAACCACATGTGAACATATATCTAGCTCAATAATGAGATTCCACATCTTGAATTTCTTGGTCAAAGCAGTTATCGCATGCTGGGGTAACCTCATAAATTTCTTTCCCTTGTACATCCAGAAGATAACCCCATCTTCCCCTGATATGAGCCTCATCTCATCCATGATTGGCCAAGTGAGTGTAAAGGGCGATTGTGGGTTCACCCTCATCTTCTTGCTCACTGGAAGGTGACAGTACTCAACCAAAAGTGAGACCATACTACCAATTGTTATCTTCCCAGACTGAGTCATGGGGAGGTCGATACAATGGCTGATGAACTCATCCAAGAGATTGGGGCAAGCTCTCCTCGTGAAGATTGACCAAAGCATTCTACAATTCTTCTCAGTAGTAGTGAAGGCCTCCCTGTGACAACTGACCACTACACTTAATAGTCTGGCCATATAACTTACTTCCAGGTGCACTATGTCACTATTCTTGCTCTCCTTCCCCCACAACTATCGAGTGATGGTACCCTAGAACGCATACAATTCAAAACCTGCATCTGGGTCATTGTACCCATTGATATATCTCTCCACTTTCCATTTGAAGATATCCGCCAGCTGAGCATATCTCAAGCCACGAGCAAATCTACCATGTGGAATCTCATAGATCACCCTATTTGTCTGTTGTTCTCCCAAGTGGAATGTCACAGATCACCCCATTTTATGTTGTTCTCCTCCGTGACAGTGGATAGAAATTCTAAGGTATACATAGTGATTGTGGGGGTCGATACTATAATGAAATCCTTCATACCAATCCTCTCCATTAGGACCCTAAAGGGTTTATAGAGTTTGAGATCCTTACGGGTATTTTCATCCATAAACTTTGTCTCTTGAATAGGGCGCCCTGCTAGGTGGCTCCACCTTTCCTATTGTACCCTAGTGAGGGAGGTCAACCCCATAAATGTTACACTAGGCTCCATTCTGTGTCTACGACACATGATGAATATAGAGAATATAACAACTAACAACAGAGAAAACATAGAAAACTTTCACCATACACTCCCAACGCAGAATGACGTCTCCCAAAATTATCCTATCAACCACACTAACAACCCAATACTTTAGCATGTAAATATTCAACCACACAAAAAATTCAAAATTCTAACTTCTCCAAATATTCGATAGAGTGAAATCTTTTGCTCGAGGAATGTGCGGAGCTCCTCCTAGATATTCAACACTCAAAATGGACCAAAGATTGAGTTTTTGGGAGAAAACTCAATTAATGGTCGAACCAGTCTCTAAATATTTTGGGGAAAATATGAATTTTCTGAAGTAAATATTAGTGGGTTGGATTAGGCTCGGAAAGACAAAGATTTTGGTACAAAGTGGGGTGAATCAGATGAAAATTGGGGGAAGTTATGGCCAAAATAGTGTGAGTAGGAATATAGGATCGATTGAGAGGAAGAAAAGATATGGTGAGGAAGTGAGGAATGTGGAACGAGGGGGGGGGGGTTATAAGCTTTAGGATGGGTTTTGATTGGGCTAGTCGGGTAGGAAGAACGAATCTCTAGGGTTGATCCGCGCTGACATGTGGCATCTGTGATACCTCATGAGGGCTCATGCTGGCGTGTGCCAGCCTCGTGCCGGTGCAAGTACGCTTCATGCTAGCGCATGGCAGCCTTGTACCAGCGCCGGTACACCTTTTGTTGGTGTGTGCCAACCTCGTACCGGTGCATTTTTTTCTGCCCTCATGTCGTCCAGTCAGCCTCGTGCTAATGGGCTCAGGCACGACCCGTGTTACTTGGCACGGTCCGTACTGAGCACTGACATGAGGCCTTTTTGCCTTGTTCCCTTCCAACTTTTCCATGACATACCTGCATCCAAAAACACTAAAAACTAAGAGTAGTACTGTTCCGAACAAAATTGGTGACTGAATTTTCATGAAAACACTGCAAAAAATTAATACTCCCAAAATTTCACAAGAATTTTTTTAAAAAAACAACTAACATAAAGCACCCTATTTTTATTATTGCCCTCTCAACTTATTATTTCATGTATTATTTTGAAAACTAACAAGAACGGTTTCATGGGTCACCAGAATCACCATCCTTAACACCACCACCAAGCACGTCCTTGTGGATGAGTCTCCACATTCCCTTTGGCTTACCCTTTACCTTTAGCAAACCATACCAAACATGTCCTTCTTTCTTAATCATAGATACATTCTTGTTGATTTTGGGAATAGGAAGGGGTTTAGGAGCAGTTAAATCCTTAACCCGCTTCTTCATCCGCTACAAGTTAGTGTGAAATATCAGAGGGAAAGTATCTTTAATAACACTAGAAGGGACATGTTCATCAATACGTGTATCATTACAAATTTCATTTGAACAAGATAGATCATGCAAGGTTTCTATGTCGGGTAACACCTCCTCATCTTTAAGAATCTCATTTAGGCACTTAACATTTTCAATCATGCAAGATTTCTCTCGTTGAGCAAGCTCTTCACATAAGGTTATGTCTTTGCACACAAGAGAAGGATTAGGTGAATCATGCTTAGATCTGTAAATATCAAAACCAACTCTATCCAGGTTAGTGTACCTTAATGAACATCAATCTTAGCCTTTGATGTTTTGAGAAAATGGCTCCCCAGTAAAATTGAGGGTGCACCACCATTGTGCCCAACATCAAGGACATAGAAACCAAGTTGCCAACTCTAGTCATCACATCCTTTACTAGACCCCGAGGGCTAGCTTGGGAGTGATCGGCCATTTGGACAAAGTTTCTTTAAGTTCACCTACTTCTGGGTTCTCATAAATACAAGAAAGGATGACACTAATAGAGGATCTTATATCAATAATAGCATTTTTCACCAATTTACCACCAACAGAAATAGGTATTGAAAACATGCCGGGGTTATCACATTTATTAGGCAAATTTCTATAATTTAGAGTAGCAACCCCCCTACTTTCAATTTTCCTAACTTCCTAAGTGGTTTGTTCCTCTTTTTAGTGCATGCAACTTTCAATAATTTAGCATAAGAAGGTACATGCTTAATCAAATCCCCGAGTGGAACACTAACCTTAATATTCTCGAAGATATTACGGATGTACTCATCATTGGTTGCAACCTTCGGCCTTCCCCTAGGTGCACTAGGGATAGGTGGTGGAAGAATCACCCTTTCCTTTGGTGTTGGAAGTTCCTTGATGGGTTCCTCCTCCACATCCAATTCTTGATCCTCCAAGTTGGTTTTGTTCCTTAGCACAATTAAGTCATCCTCTTGTAAGATTTCCTTCTCAGGATCACACACCTCATTCTCGCTTCTTAGCTTCAAAGTGCTCACATTCCTTGGATTGATCTCCGATTGGGAAGGAAGCTTACTGGACCCTTTGGCTTCAAGTCAGCTCACCAAGGTGGAAATTTTTCTGACTTGAATCTCAAGATTCTTGATGCTTGAAAATTCCCCAGTCCCAAGATCTTCAATCTATCTCCTTATGCGCTCCGCGAAAACATCTTGCTTCTTATCTAATTGAGAGATTGCTTCAAGGATTTCTTCTCGATCTAACTTGTAGAGTGAGGCGTTGTTGGAAGAACCTTCTTCACACAGATAAGGTTGAGGTTGAGCTTGTCTGTCTCGGTTGTACCCTTGCACTTGGTTCTCTTCGCACCAATGAAAGTTGGGGTGATTGCGGTACCTTAGGTTGAAGGTGTTTGAGTAGGGGTCTTTCCTTTCACCTCCTTGGTGCCCTCAGAATCGTTGTTGTTCCCCCAAACCAAACTGTGGCCTATTTCCTCCATTGTTGAAATCCAACACCTTAACTTCCTTCAAATCTTCCATCGCTTGCGGGCAAACATCTGTGTGATGATCAATGTTGCAAATGCCACACACTTTCACTTGTTGAACTCCAATTTTTATGAACTCTTTTATCATAAAAGAAAGAGCTTGGAATTGATCCTCAAGCTTCGGGGATTGAGATGGTTCATCCATGGGCTTCACCCTAGATATTGTACTGAATTTCCTTGTACCATTTTCCATTTCCCCGAAGAGTACCATTGCATCCCTTGGGCTCTTGTTGGTGATTGAACCGTTGCAAGCAGCATTCACCATACGCATGCCATCATCACACAACCCCTCAAAGAAATAATAAACTAGATCCCCCTCATTTAATGGATGATATGAACAACTTTCCAATAACTTCTTGATCATTCCAAATACTCGTACAAGGATTCATTAGTGAACTGAGAGATATTGATGAGCTACCTTTTCAACCCCAACAACTTTAAAGCTGGGACGTATTTCTCAAGGAATCTATGCTTCATGTCCATCCAGATGGTGATACAATAGGGTGAAAGGTAATACAATTAGTCTGTAGCTGCATCCCGAAGTGAGAAAAGAAACGCCCTCAAATTGAAATCTTCCTTTGAGACTCTTTCCACCTTCATATTGGTACAAACTAGGTAGAATTATGAAAGATGTTTGTTTGGATATTTACCGGCCATTCCATGGAACCTCAGTAAGCAATATATCATACTGCTCTTAAGTGCACACGTCACGATGGGTGGCAAGGGTGGGAAGATGATGCAATGGGATTAATTCTCCAAATGTAGAGCCATGAGCTCCCTTAAAGTACCGTTATCCTTCACCATTTCTTCACTCTCAGTAACTACAAAAATTGGTTCTTGTGGAACTTCCGGCCTAAATATCTTCTTCCTTTGTTGCCTACCACTTGTGTATACCGCTGGATAATGTAAAACTCCCAAGTTAGTGGTACATGTTTGTACCATAAACCAAGAATAAAATAGTAGCTAACTAAAAAAAACACTAGTAAAAAGGATTTGAAGTAATGGATTCTAGCAAGAAAGCTCTACAACAAAAACCAACAAAAAAACAATACTAACTACTCCACTAACATGCTATACAAGTTAACTAATAGACCTTTAAACTAATATCCCCAATAATGGTGCCAAAATTTAACCCACCCCCTCTCGGTGTCGCTAATTAATTAACGAACGACGCGAGATCTACCAATTAAAAATGAGAGGAGGACGGGATCAAAGATAGATATTTTTAATGTTTCTCTCGTTCCTACTACTACACTACCAAGATTGGTAGATAGTGGAAAGTATTGCAGTTGTCCATAGAGATGTTGGAAATCTAATAATCAACTACGCACAATTGTGATCGGGTCATCAATTCGACCACGTGTTAAGAATAATCAGTGTTTGTAAAACAAGTATTGAAGGGTTTTTATAACTGAAACTACTAGCATGTAATTGATCACGAGGATAAACTATATAAACTAGCACTCGGGGAATATTTGCGTAGCATGATTAATATCATTTCAATCATCGATTTCATTACATACTACTTTAAGCCTATTCAAGTGTTTATGACATGTGGTGTGGTCGATGGTCAACATTTCCCCATACCTTTCATGTAAGATGTGCATGTGATCTTCTATCGGTACTACCACCATAAATAGGGGAGTGCAACGATGACCTTGCCTGCCATGCAGATTTGAGTCTCCCATGTGCAATTATGTCCTGACACTACACCCCAAATGCTTCTCCCTAGGCCTAAAAAGGAAAAGGGGGTTAAGGACCTTATCGATGGCTCTAGGTTGCAAAGTTATCCGTAGTTTTCTACTTAAGCTATCTCTACCCGATACTCTTCGGACCAACTCGTCAGCTTACTAGTGCATGGTCGATTGTAATGTTAACAATGACAACCTAAGTGTACACACCCATGTGGATTCAGACCCATCGTTACCCTAAGAGCATCTAGGTTTCCCTCCCCCGGGAGTATCAATATTACAGCAACATGAAAGTAGACTTTGGTGTGTGATAACGAAGTGTGACAATCATGCAATTCACAAGAACATCAAGAACTAGCCAACATAATATCACAAAACTCGGGAATAGGTTAATCTAAGATATCACACAAAATAGACATTAATACATTATTACAAATATAATCCCCAAGGTAATTAACTATTCCCTGAGCATTGAACCCAAGTATTGCATTGGATTTAACACTTTTGGGCAAAATAAAAATAAAGAAAAGAAATAAAATGAACCTAAATAGAAGGAAGAGTATATTCTCTCTCTAACCTACTCTTAAAGATGAAAAGCGGGCATAAACTTAAAAATTAGTAGATAAAGGCCCATATATATAGTAGTAGGGAATGAGCTTTTAAAAGGCCAAAAAATGGACAATATCCCTAGCAGCTACAAATGACACGGGCAGTGGTGTCTCACGTGGTCCGTGCCTGGTGAGTACATTCGTGGCACCGTGAGCCACTGGGTGTGGCACGACCCATTTCCTCGTGCCGGTGATGCCTGCTCTACATGGAATAGGCTGTTTACCTCATGCTGGTGTGACTAGTTTTGCTTGGCATAACCCACCAGCTGGAACTCCATTTTGATCTTCTGAGTATGCATCCTGTATCATTTGGTGATGCGTGTTGGTTGTAACCTTATTTTGCTCAGTAACATGGCGTGGGCCAAGTCATTCTTCATAACTTATGGGTTGGTCTTTAAATAAGTGACCTAAAATGATGAGGACCGTACTTATGGGTTGGTCTTTAAATAAGTGACCTAAAATGATGAGGACCGTGTGAAATGGAATGGTCCACTCCAATACTTAGCAAAATTTTGGAGTAGATTGAAGACACGGGACATAGCCAACATATATTAGCATGGTTCGTGCGATAGGCTTTTGTCATGGCCTGTGTTGCTTGGCATGATTCATGCTAAGCACTGGCACAGGTCGTGCTAGGCTGTCTTTGTGCTAGTTGGGCTGGCCTCGTGGTAGCCATCGTACTGGCCTTTGCTGGTTTGGACGGCTGGCTTGTTTGCTCTTCTGTGGAAGAACCGCTAATCCAATTTGAGAGTTCTTCTAGTCAATTTTATAGTGCTCGAGAAAAAAAACCAATGGTTCCACTTTCAAGGGTTAATTCTTCTCGGATTGTTCCCAGAACTCTGTGCAACTCTCGAACAATAATTTCTCCATTTCTTCCTTAGCCTTCTTGAACTATGAATCGGTCTTTCCCGGGCTCAATTCCTGCTACTACCACATTTTGGAGTCTGTGGCCTTCAATCTATTGCCATCCTTTAGAATGGCTTTCAATATCTTCTTGCATCCTTGAGAATGTCCTTCAAATATCTTCTACCACCCTCGCGGATGGAGTTCTATAAAAGATGATGAAAAGTACCCACGAGAAACCTACTAATGGTATCACAAAGGAAGATCTAGGGTCCCATGAATACAAACTGGCCATTAGCTTCAATTAAGTCTACAAATCTTAGGATTTTGACAAGAAAACAAAAATTTCCATCTGAACCCTTTGTTGTGTAATCATAACTAAAACAAGCAATCAACAAAAAATAATATGATAATAAATGTGTAAAATGCATCGGCTAACATATGCATAAATGTACACACCAGGGAGAATGACCTTCCAACAATAACTCTTCATTCTACAAGTCGGATCGAGAAGAAATATTGGAAGTTATTTCTCAATTGGCTAAGAAACAAGATGTTTTTGTGGAGATAACATGGCATGAGATGAAAGATCTCGGTACTAGGGATTTTCAAGCATAAAAAATCTTAAAATCTAAGTCGAGAAACTCGCCACCTTATGTGCACCTTTATGCAAGCATTGGCTGATGCATTTGACACATTTATTATCATATTTTGTTTGGTTGATTGCTAGATTTATTTAGATTTACACGACAAAGGGTTTAGACAGCCATTGCTGGTTTTCTTATTTAAATCCTAAATTTTGTAGACTTAATTGAAGCTAATGGACACTTTGTATTCACGTGCACTTAGATTTTCCTTTGTGATCTCATTAGTGGGTTTCTCATGAGTACTTTTTCATTATCCTTTAGTAATAGGCCATTTACAAGGATGGTAGAAGATATCGAAGGTCATTCGTAAGGATGGCAGTAGATTGAAAGCCACAGACTCCAAAGCGTGGTAGCGGATGGAATTGATCCCAAGAAAGGTGGATTCAAAGTTCAAGAAGGCCAAGGAAGAAACGAAGGGATCATTATCCGAGGTGGCATGGATTTCCAGGAAATATTGGAGAAGAATCACCCCTTGAGGTTGGCATCATTGGATTCACCTTCTTGAGCGCTATAAAATCAACTGCAAGAACTCCCAAATTGCACCAACCGTTCATCTATAATAGAGAAAAAAAAGTTAGCCAACCGGACTAGCCACGACTAGCATGGACCATTACGGACCGCACTAGGTCGGTACAAGTGCCGCTGCAGGGGATGTTAGTCTAAAAGTCTAGTAGTTCATTAGCATAACGTGTTAGTAGTGTAATTAGTGTTGTTTTTGTTGGGTTTTCTGTTGAACTTTCTTGCTAGTTTCCGGTTACTTCTAACTCTTTTTGCTAGTGTTGTTTTTATTTGGCCACTATTTTATTCCCAGTTTATGGTACATACCCGTGCTAAGAACTTGGGAGTCTTTGTTCAGCAGAATAAATAGGTGGTAGGTGAAGAAGGAAGAGGAAATATAGGCTGGAAGTTCCACAAGAACAACTTTTGGTAGTTATAGAGAAGGATGAAATGGCGGAGGATAACCGCATTTTGAAGGAATTGATGGCTCCAAATTTGAAGAATCAACCACTTTGCATCATTTTCCCAACCTTTCCACCTAGTGTGATGTGTGAACAAGAGCGGTAGGATTCATTTCTTGCCGACATTTTAAAGAATGGTCGGAGAAGATCCAAACGAGCATCATTCAGAATTCCACCTAGTTTGTACCAATATGAAGCTGCCAGGTGACTTGGAGGAAGATTAAATTTTGAGGGCGTTCCCCTTCTCTTTTTGGGATTTGTCCAAGGATTGGTTGTACTATATCCTACCTAGTTGCATCACCTCATGGATGGATATTAAGCACAGATTACTCGAGAAATACGTCCCAACTTCAAAGTCTGTGGGGTTAAAGAAGAAAATTTCCAACATCTCTCAGTTTACTAATGAGTCCTTTTACGAGTTTGGGAAAGGTTTAAGATATTATTGGCAAGTTATATGTATCATCCGTTCATGAAGGGAGATCTAGTTTACTATTTCTTTGAAGGGTTGTTGACCCGCCCCCTCCCGGGCATCGTTAATAAATCACAGGAGATCTAATAATAATCAAGAGGGAACCATGAGTCAAAGATAGATATTTGTATTAATGCTCCCCTTCCAACAACTACACTACTAAGAATGGTATATAGTGCAGGGTCATCCACAGAGATGTTAGGAATCTAACAATTAACTAAATACAACCGTGGTTGGGTCATTAATCCTACCACGTGTTAGGAGTAACAAGTGTTGTGAAAACAATCACTGGGGGGAATTTTTACTAACAACTACTAGCATGCAATTGATCACGAGAATCAACAAATATAAACCAACACTCAGGGAATATTTGCATAACATGATTAATGTCATTTCGATCATCGATATCATCACACACAATAACTATACCCTATTCTAGTGTTTGAATCACGTAGTGCCGACAATGGTCAAAACTTCCCCTTATCTATCACATAGGGGTGCGCGTATAAAAACTTCCATCAGCCTCACCTCCGTAACTAGGAGAGTACAACAACGGGGCTATGGCTCATTGTGCATGTCTAATTTTTTTCCCGTACAATTAAGTCCTGGGCGGAACACTATGAACGCACTATCTCTTGGCCTACAAAGGCAAAGGAAGTAGGCATCTTATCGAGGGATATAGGATTACAAAGGTGATTCTAGTTTGCTACTTCGCTAATCTCTACTGGCAAACCTTTGAACCGAATAGTTGGTAAACTAGAGTATGGTCGATCGTAACAATTAACAACGACAACCTACGTGCACACACCTACATGGTTCCGGACGATCTTTACCCAAGCACATCTAGGCTTCCTTCCGCAGGAGGTAGCAATAGTTAGACAACATGAAAGTAGACTTGGTGTGTTCTAACTAAGTTTGACAATCATGCAATTTACAAGAATATTAAGAACAAGCCAATATAATAATACAAAAGCACATAGAATAGGTCGATCTACTCACAAAATGAACATCAAAACATGAACACAAATATTATCCCCAACTAAGATCCCTACTACCTAAGCATTGAACCCAAGTATTTCATTGGATTCAACACTTTTGGGCAACATATAAATAAAAAGATGAAAATAAAAGAACCTAGAGAGAAGGAAGAGTATTTTTTCTCTGTAGCCTACTCTCGAGATCTTAATATGAGCATAAGTTTAAACCCTAGTAGACATAGGTCCATATGTATAGTAGTAGGGAATTGGGCCTAAAAATAGGCCTAAAAATTGCCAAAAACCCCAGTAGCCGCAACCTGCATGAGGGAGAGTGTCCAGAACGACCCATGCCAGCCGAGGCAGCCTCGTGCTGGCGTGGCACGTCGATCCTGGTATAGACCATCAACCTTAGCGCTGGATGTAACCCGTCGTGTTGGTGTGGTCTGTGCCAAATGGAACAGGCTGTCGGCCAACACTTCCCTTTTGCTCCTTGTGATCAGTGTCCCACATCGTTCGATATTCCCCATCAGCTAGAACCTCATTTTGATTAGTATCTTGGCACATGATGTGTCATTCTTAGCACCCCGTCGACTGGTCTTAGCATTGGTGTCTTGAAATGGTGTGAACCATGTAAATAAGAATGGTCTGCTCCCATACCTAACTATTTTTGGAGTGAAAGGATGACTTCGGGTGCATGGCCTACATTAATGAGCATGGTCCTTGGCGGAGCTTGGCATATTCGTAATGGTGCACATCAATCCCCCCACTTAAACCTTTACTCATCCTCGAGTAAACCAAAAAAATGAGAAAAGATCTAAGCGAAATGTAGCATGCAAAGAGAAGTTAGCCAATACATTTAACTTATTCCCAAGCTACCTTAGTTCCCCCCAAAAAATAAGAATATCACAACTCTCACACTCCCCGGAGATGCTAAAGTACCCTGACCACCCAAAATATTGTGAAGAAAAAGGTAATTACAAAAGATAAGTGTTGAACTAGCTTATTCCCCCGAATAGTCCTCCAAAAGAAATCTAAGAGTTGTTGCCAAAAAAACACCAAGGATAATCCATAAGATCCTAAACTTGGTTGTAACTAAGGATAACTCTATATTCTCAACTTAGCTACAACTAAGAAAAATGCCGAAGGATCCTCAACTTAGTTTCCCTTTTCTCTCAATTTCTCTCATTTTGCCTAAGAGACATTACGAGTTTTAATCCTAGCATTCACACACTTTGAGCTCACCATCTCACCTTTTTCCACACGGCCTTTCATTTTTTTCCTAGGTTTTTTCAACCTACCTGGGCCTGGCCTCTCATTTTTATCTAGGCCTTTCAACCCATCCGGGCTTTCTTCTACATATATATATATTCTTTTATTTTTTCAAAATATTTTTGTGCAGCAAAAAATACCCCAAAGTTGGGCTTCATAATACAAAAAGATAGTGAAAAAATACACCACCAAAAATGTTTATCCCAAAACATTCCCCACAAAGTGATAACCACTGAAAGATCACACCACCACTGATTCTACCAAACTTCTCAAAGCCAAAGAAAACACCAAATAAAACAACACCAAAAACACAAACGAATCCCAAGATGAAAACTCCTAAGTGTTTCACTATTCCTCCCCCCACACTTGAACATTGAATTATCCCCATTGCAATGAATCAATAAAAACCATGAGTGGGAAAGAGAAAAGTAGTGAAGCTCACCCATGTGATCCCGAAGGGTCCCTCATCAAGTGCCGAGTCTCGTGCCTCCTTCTTCTCTCCTCTTGATGCATATCTTCCCTCTCAATAGGATCCTCAAAACCATCGAGCCTCAAGATGTGGAATCTCTCGATCAATTGTTCAATGGCTTCTTCTTGGACACCCGATCTCTCATCTATAATGACGAACTTCTCCTTCATCTCGTGTTCAATGGAATCCAACCTAGACTCCCAAGTATGCATGGTACCCTCCATGGAACTTAGCCTACTCCCAAATTCTTCCAACTGTAAGGTCATTCTGCCCACTGCATGACCAATTTCGTGCATAAATTGAGTAGAGCTAAAAATTTGTTCCCCGAATATGTGGAATTGGCCGAGGACATCTGTGAATATTTGAGTATGGCCAATCGATACCCTAAGTGGGTTCTAGCTTTCATCTTCCTCGACGTCTATATCCGGGTTTATTTTGTTGAAATCCTTCTTAAACCTCATATCAGGGGCTATGAAAATGTCCTCCAACACTATATCCTGGTCGATAGCAGTACGTTCTGGTTGGGGGGAGAATCATCAAATTGCATTCCAAAGAGCCACCATATAAACATATGAAGCGATCCTCTGAAGTTGTGGTTGCCACCATACCCACTTTTTCTAGCCTATCTATCATTTATTTTGTCCCTGAATGACCCAAATTCACCACCGCAAATGGAGAGGGAATCAGGATGGCCTAACTGTTGGGTTAGAAGTCCAACCACGCATACGATAGGAATCTTGCCACCTTTCTTGTTTCCCATTGCAAGGTTTTCATCCACGAAACGCGAAACCATGTTAGGGTAAAAATTCCCATCTAGAGTCATTTCCCAAATGACTTGGACATCTGACATGGGACACCATGATATCTCTCAATGACAGAACACTCTCATGCCCAACAATCACTGAATGTATCGCAATGCCGGATGGACAATCATCGTGCTCTTGCACAGATGTTTTCTTCCTGTGCCTAGAAGGATTCTCCAAAAATTGCTCAATGAGAATGGAAGGCCTTGTTGGTGAGTCCTTGGAATCTCCTTCCCGTACTTCCACTCGAATGCTTGGACAATGTCCCGATGCGACATAGTGTACTCAGTGTCATCCAAGTGGAATGAGATTAATCTCCTTCCCTCACTGTCCTTTATTTGATCCAAATTTTCCAAGAATTCCAAATTCCATCGAATATAGGTCTTCAAGTGCTTGTCCAAGAAAATCTATAGGTATATCCTACTAAGCAAGTACGAGAAAAGCTCGAGTAGGCCTAGAGCTCTTAAAGTCTCCTTGCAAGCGAATTTTGTTTCCGATATGGTACACTTCGGGCCTCTTAGGTACCTCCACCTCCAGGCCACACTCTTAGAAATTTGGGTCAAACCTATGAATTCATCAATAACAATTGTGGGGTTAGGAGGAAGGGAAGTCTCCAGCTCTCGTCTCCCAACTTTGGCCAATTTCTTCTCCTTGTCACCCCGGGAAGTTATTCCCTTTTCCAACATTTTACTTTTGGGATCCATCCTATTCACAACAAGAAAAAGGTGGTAATGAAAGGATAACTAAAGGCATGCATTAAGATTCATTCAAAAAGAACATTCCTTCCTAAATAGCCAAAACATTTCAAATCATGTTATCACAACATAAAGGCTATTCAATCAAGAACCATTATAAACAATCAACCCATGAATAATCATAGCATCCCATCAAGAAGATCATGAAATCAAGATTCATCCATCTTAAATCATCACCCCCACACTTAGTTTCGCACAAGATCACTCAAATCACCCAAACAGTTTCTCCAAAAACACTTCACCTTTATGCTAAATAAAGCAAGTAAAGATAGATCTCAAATGATTACCTGGAATTTGAAGCCAAGACACGAATAATCCACACAAGAAGAAACAAAAACTGCCAATTTTTGAAAAAAATAGCTCAAACTTTTGAGAAACTATAAGGAGAAGTGAGAATTTTAAAAGCTAAATGAATCCTATTGGTGAGGTAATGTACTATGGATCATTATTTTCAGCAAAGAATGTGATTCAAAAAGAGATACAAATGAGATAAGAATAGCATTTTTAAAATTAGAGAAAGAAAGGGACAAAAATGACAATCCATGTTTGTATAAGGGAGGTGTTGATGTATTATTTACACTACCACTTGAAGGAAAAAAAAGGTTTTGTTGAATTAATGAGCCAAAAATTTCATGTTTGAGATTAAAATTCAAGTTTTCAAAAATCATAAATATTTTTTGCCCAAATATTGCAGCACATGAAGCCTGACACAAGGCACCCTTCGTGCTAATAACCTAGCAAGGCCCATTCCATAGCTCAGCATGAGTCGTGTTAAGCGAAATGAGCTATGCTTGAGCTCAGCACGAGGCACCCTCGTGCTATAGGAATTTCGCATGAGGTCACCTCTATGAATAATGCCTTTTTCCCTTTTCCTCCCTTTTCAAAGAAATTTTGTCACCTAACAAGCCCTATATCCTTTCACTAAAAAAGAACGAGACTCGAACTCAAATTCATCATTCAATAAGAGTTTCACCCCAAAAACCTTTGCCACACTTAAACATGCAAAATATATCTAATAAAAATATATCAAGAACAAAGAAAGAACAACCACGTAACTTTAGTGTCGTCATCACGACTTATTCCTTTTTTTTCATGAATTTCAAATGAAAGAACCTACCATTGGGGCTCCGGAAATTCCATCGGAAACTCCACCCACGATGACGTCCTTGTGAACAAGTCACCATAAGGAGTCATTCTTACCTTTAAGCACTTCGTTTGCCAAGAAGAGTGAATATCCATTCATTGAAAATATCAAATCCTCAGATATTTCCTTGGGTTTAGGAGGTGGTCGAGGGTGTTTTACGTCCTCACCACTACCCACAAGCCGCTGCATGTTAATGAGCATAGAATAGAAATCCAAGATAGATAAATCATAATCAACATCACGCAAGGCAATAATCTCATTGATATGATCATGACAGTTAAAGGAAAGGGGATGACTCCTTCTATCACTCTCATAGTCGTAAAAAATCTCATCAAATTTGTTATTTTCATCACTATCATCAGGAGTCACATCAAGGAAATCATCATTATCTATCATGCAAGAGTCATCATGTTGAGCCTTTTATTCACACAAAGTTATGCTTTTACACATAAGAGAGGGATTAGGTGAATCATGCTTGGATTTTTAAATATCAAAACCCACTCCATCTATGTCATCCTCTGGGGTTAGTTTTCCCGAATGAACATCAATCTTAGTCTTTGATGTTTTAAGAAAAGGTCTCCCCAATAAAATTGAGGGTGCACCACCATCTTGCGCTACATCTATGACATAGAAGTCTGTCAGAAACACCAAATTTCCCACTCGGACTACCACATCCCTCACTAGCCCCCGAGGACTAGCTTAGGAGGATCGGCCATTTGGAAGATTACCCTAGTTTCTTTAAGTTCACCTATTTCTAGGTTCTCATAAATTCATGAAGGAATGACATTAATAGAGGTTCCTAGATCAATCATAGCATTTTCACCAATTTACCACCTAAATAAATATGAACTGAAAACATGTCAGGGTCATCACATTTTGAAGGCAACTTTTTTTATTCCTCTTTTTAGTGCATGCAACTTTTAAAAAAAAATAGCATGCGAGGGAGCATGCTATATCAAGTCTTAGATCGAGACACTAACCTCAACCTTCTCAAAGATTTTTTAGATATGCTCGTCATTGGTTGTCACCTTCAGCCTTCCCCCAAGTGCATTAGGGAAGGGCGGTGAGAGATTAACCCTCGCTTAGGTGTTGGAAGCTCCTTAACGAGTTTGTCTACAATCAATTCTTGCTTCTCCAAGTTGGTTATGTTTCTTTCAACGATCAAGTCATCCTCTTGTAGGATTTCCTTCTTTGGCTCATGCATCTCCTTCTCACTTCTTAACTTCAAAGTGGTCACATTCCTTGGATTGACCTCCGATTGGGAAAGAAGTTTGCCAGAATCTTTGGCTAACAACTAGCTTACCGAGGTGGCAAGTTGCCCTACTTTAATCTCAACATTCTTGATGCTTGAGATACCCTGGTCCCAAGATCTTCAATCTCTCGCCTTGGGTGCTCCTCAAAATCATCATGCTTCTTAACCAATTGAGATATTGCTTCAAGAATTCCTCTCGGTCTAACTTGTAAAGTGAGGTGTTGTTATTGGCAGGCCCTTTTCCTCTCAGATAGGTTTGGGAGGAGCTTTTTCGCCTCGATTGTACCTTTGCATTTGGTTCTCCTTAGGCCAACGGAAGTTGGGGTAATCACGGTACCTCGGATTGAAGGTGTTTGCATAGGGATCTTTCCTTTCACCTCCTCGGTTCCCACATTCTTGTTCCATAGAAAAATGTGGCCTATTTCCCCCATTGTTTAAATCCAATGCCTTAACCTTCTCCATATCTTCCTTCACTTACGGGCAAACATCCGTATGATGATCAAAGCTACAAATACCTTACACTTTTGTTTGTTGAATTCTCCTTTACATGAACTCTTTCACCATGGATGAAAAATCTTGGACTTTCTTCTCTAACTTATGGAATTGAGATGGTTTCTCTATGGGCTTCACCCTAGATCTTGTACTCAACTACCTTGTTCGGTTTACCTTCTCCTTGAAAAGTGTCTTTACCTTCCTTCGGCTCTTGTTGGTCATTGAAACATTGCAAGTGAAGTTCACCATATGCATTCTATAATAGTACAAACCTTCGTAGATATAGTAAACAAAGTCTCTCTCCTTGAATGGATGATACAGACAACCAGCCAACTACCTATTGAACCTTTCCCAATATTCGTAGAGGGACTCATTAGCAAACTTAGAGATATTGGAAATTCACATCTTCAACCCCACAGACTTTGAAGCTAGGAACAATTTCTCAAAAAAAATCTGTGGTTCATATCCATACATAAGGTGATACAACCGGGCGGGAGATGTACAACCAATATTTGGCCGAATCTTGAAGTGAGAAAGGAAATGCCCTCAGATTGCAATCTTCCTTCGAGACACCCGTCGGCTTCATGTGGGTACAAACTATGTAGAATTCCAAAATATGCTTGTTCAGATCTTCTCCGGCTATTCTATGGAATGTCGTCAAGCAATGAATCATACTGCTCTTGAGTTCACACGTCACATTGGCTGGCAAGGGTGGGAAAGTGATGTAAAGTGGTTAATTCTCCAAAATTTGGAGCCGTCAACTCCCTCAAAGTGCTATTATCCTCCGATATTTCTTCGTTCTCTAAAACTACCAAAAGTGGTTCATGTGGAACTTCTGGCCTAGACTTCCTCTTCCTTCTTCGCTTACTACATGTGTAATCCACTGGACATTGTAAAACTCCCAAGTTCTTGGCACGACCAACTAAAAACAACACTAGCAAAAAGGGTTAAAAGTTATCGAAAACTAGCAAGAAAGAACAATAGCAAAAACCAACAAAACTAAAAAAATAAAAAATAAAAACAAATACTAGACCTTTAAACTATCATCCCCGAAAAGGGTTCCATTGGATTCGTGTTCTTGAGCACTATAAAATTGACTATAAGAATTCCCAAACCGGATCAACAGTTCATCCATAACGGAGCAAACAAGTCAGCTAGTTGGATCAGTCATGGCCATGATGAACTTGCATGGACCGCACTAGGACAGTACGAGGGCCTCCCAAAACACAACCCGTATAAGCCAACATGCTCTGTGCTTGGGGTCTAGCACGAGCTGGGCCTATCCGTAGCACGGGCCGTGCCAAATCTTGTCGGCCGTAATCCTATATCCTCTTTTCACTCCGAAATTTGGCAAAGTATTGTTGCAAACCATCACGTTTCAAATGGTTCACGCCATTTAAAGTCACCAATTCCAAGACTAGCTGATGAGATGTGAATAATAACACATCCCGTGGTGATATAATTAGAAAAATAAGGTTCTAGCAGATGGGGCATGCCAAACGACACGTGACGAGGATCAGAAGGAGCAAAAATAGAGTACTGGCCACAACCTGTGCAGATTGGCACGGGCAGTATAAGGCTGGCACACACTGGCACGGGGCATGGGTCATGCCAAGACCGACATCCCACACTAGCACGAGTGAGGTCTTGACCGATATTGACCATGCCAGATTCCAAACCCTGGTGCTGTTTGCGGCTACTAGGGTTTTTGGCCATTTTGGGTATATTTTTAGGCCCAAATTCCTACTACTATTTATATGGACCTATGTCTGCTAGGGTTTAAGTTTATGCCCACTTTTTCATCTTTTAAGAGTAGGTTAGAGAGATAAAAACATTCTTCCTTCTCTCTAGATTATTTTCCTTTCTTCTCTTTATTTTCTTTTGCCCAAAAGTATTGAATCCAATTAAATACTTGGGTTCAATGCTTAGAATGTAGGGATCTTACTTGGATAAAATATATATTCATGTTTTGAAGTTCATTTTGTGAGATTTCATAGATCGGCTTATTTCTATGTGTTTTTGTGTTATTATGTTAGCTTGTTTTAATATTCTTGTGAATTGCAAGATTATCACACTTAATTAGTACACGAAAATGTATACTTTCATGTCGCCGGAATATTGATACCTCCGGGGAAGGAAACCTAGACGAGCTTGGGTAACAAAGGATCCGGAACCGTGTGAGTGTGTTCACGTAAGTTTCTGTTGTTAACGTTATGATCGACCATGCTCTAGTTAGTTGACTATTCGATCCAAAGGGTTACGGGTAGAGATAGCTAAAGTAGCAAGCTAGGATCACCTTTGTAATCTTGGAGCCATCGATAGAACACCTATTTCCTTTACCGTTTTAGGCCTAAGGGTAGTGCACTCATAGTGTTTCGCCCGAGACTTAATCGCATTGGGGAGAATCAGACTTGTACGATGAACCATTGCCATTTTTACACTCTCCTAGTTCCAGAGGTAAGACTGATGTAAGATTTAATACACACACCATTATGTGACAGATAGGTTTTGACCATTATCCGCATTACATGATACAAATACTAGAATAGGGTATAGTTCTTGTATTTGATGAATTCAATGATTGAAATGCATTAATAATGTTATGCAATTATTTCCCGAGTGTTAGTTTATATTATTAATTCTCGTGATTATTTGCATGCTAGTAGGTATTAGTACAAATCCCCCCAATGACTATTTCACCAACACTTTTTATTCCTAACATGTGTTGAGATTGATGACCCGACCACAGTTATGTTTAGTGTATAGTTAATTATTAGATTCCTAACATATTTGTGGATGACCCCGGTGCTTGCCACTATCTAGCATTCTAGGTAGTGTAGTAGTAGGAACAAGAGAAACATATAAATTCTATATTTGACCCTTAATACTCACAGCCTCCTCTCATGCTTTTAACGATGCTCAGGAGAAGGCGGGTCAAATTTTAGCACCGATGCCGGGGATGTTAGCCTAACGGTCTAGTAGTTAACTTGCATAATGTGTTAGTAGAGTAATTTGTGTTGTTTTTTATTTTGTTTTTGTTGGCTTTTTCTTTTGAGCTTTCTTGCTAGTTTCCGGGTACTTCAAACCCTTTTTGCTAGTGTTGTTTTTAGTTGGCCACTATTTTATTCCAGATATATGGTACATACCTGTTCCAAGAACTTGGAAGTTTTACATTGTCCAGTGGAATACACAGGTGGTAGGTGAAGAAGGAAGAGAAGATCTAGGCCTAAAGTTCCACAAGAACCACTTTCGGTAGTTATAGAGAAGGAAGAAATGTTAAAATATAACCGGACTTTGAGGAAATTGATGCCTCCAAATTTGGAAAATTAACCCTTTGCATCATTATCCCACCCTTGCCACCCAATGTGACGTGTGAACTCAAGAGCGGTATGATCCATTGCTTACCGATATTCCATAGAATGGCTGAAGAAGATCCAAACAAGAATCTTTCGGAATTCCACCTAGTTTGTACCAATATGAAGCCGATGGGTGACTCAGAGAGAGATTACAATTTGAGGGCATTTCTCTTCTCACTTTGGGATTCGGACAAGGATTGGTTGTACTATCTCCCACCCAGTTACATCACCTCATGGATGGATATGAAGCGCAGATTATTCGAGAAATACTCCCCAACTTCAAAGTATGCGGGGTTGAAGAAGGAACTTTCCAACATCTCTTAGTTTGCTAATGAGTCCCTTTACTAGTATTGGGAAAGGATCAGGATATTTTTGGCTAGTTATCCACATCATCCGTTCAAGGAGGGAGATCTAGTTTACTATTTTTTCGAAGGGTGTTTGACCCACCACCTCCCGGGCATCGTTAATAATCATAGAGATGTTAGGAATCTAATAATTAACTAAACACTATTTTGGTCGGGTCATCAATCTAACCACGTGTTAGGAATAAATAGTGTTGTGAAAATAGTCATTGGGGGATTTTGTACTAACAACTACTAGAATGCAATTGATCGGGAGAATTAACAATTTAAACTAGCAATCAGGGAATATTTGTATAACATGACTAATGTTATTTTGATAATTAATTTCATCACATAATTAATTTCATCACATAACGTGTTAGGAACTATTGTTTGTATCACGTAGTGCGGACAATAGTCAAAACTTCCCCATATCTGTCACATAGGGGTGCGTATATGAAATCATCTATCAGCCTCGCCTCCATAACTAGAAGAGTGAAACAATGACTATGGCTCATTGTGTAATTTTGATTTTTCCCCCGTGTGATCAAGCCCCGGGCGAAACACTATGAACACACTATCCCTAGGTCTACAAAGGCAAAGGAAGTAGGCATCTTATCGATGAATCTGGGATTACAAAGGTAATCCTAGTTTTCTAATTTGGCTCTCTCTACCTACAACCCTTCGAATTGAATAGTTGGCTAACTAGATCATGGTCGATCGTAATGATTAAACATGGTAACCTATGTACACACACCCACACGGTTCTAGATGATCGTCACCCCAAGTGCATCTAGGTTTCCTTTACCGGTGGGTAGCAATAGTGCCACAACGTAAAATTAGACTTGGTGTGTGCTAACTAAGACTGACAATCATGCAATTCACAAGAATATTAAGAACCAACCAACATAATAATACAAAAGCACATATAATAAGTCAATCTAGGAAATCTCACAAAAATGAGCATCAAAATATGAACACAAATACTATCCCCAAGTAAGATCCCTACTCTCTAAGCATTGAACCCAACTATTTTATTAGATTCAACACTTTTGGGCAAAAGAAAAATAAAAAGACAAAAAGAAAAGAACCCAGAGAGAAGGAAGGTTATTTTCTCTCTTGAGCCTACTCTTGAAATCTAAAAATTAGTATACACTTATACCCTAGTATACATAGGTCCATATATAGTAGTAGGGAATTAGGCTTAAAAATAGGCCTAAAAATTACCAAAACCCCTAGCAGGCGCAACCAAAACGGGAAGTAGTGTCTGGCATGACCTGTGCAGGCTTAGGGAGCCTCGTGCTGACATGAGTCATAGCCTTATATCGGAGAGGACTATTGGCCTAGGAACGGGCCGTAACTCATGGTGCTGGTGTGGTTCGTGCCAAACGCCATAGTTCGTCGGCCGTACTCCATTTTTTCTCCTTCTGATCTGCATCCCACGTCGTTTGGCATGCCCCGTCGGCTGGAACCTCATTCTTAGTATCTTGGCATGGGACATGTCATTCTTTGCACCCTATTGGCTGGTCTTGACGTTGGTGTCTTGAAATGGCACATGCTGTGTAAAATGGAACAGAGTGAAATGATGGATTGGGGTGCATGACTTGTCGGAACCAGCACAGTCTGTGCTGGAGCTTGGCATGACCCGTATTGGGTAGAACGGGCCATGCTAGGCCTTATCTTTGTGCTGGCTTTGTACGGTATGTGCCGGCAATGGCTTGTTCGGTTGTCTGACTTGTTTTCTTCATTACGGGTGAACCGTGGTCCTATTTTGGAGTTGTAGTTTATTTTATAGTGCTCGGGAAGACGAATCCAATGGTACCACTCTCAAGGGATAATTCTTCTTGGAATTTCCTTAAACTCAATTGAACCTTGAACAACGATCCTTCCGTTCCTTTCTTGGCCTTCTTGAACTTTGACTCCACCTTTCTTGGTCCCAATTCCATCTACTACCATGCTTTTGAGTTTATGGCCTTAAATATACTACCATCCTTGCGAATAGCCTTCGATATCTTCTACTATCCTTGCTAATGGTCTTCAAATATATACTACCACCCCCGTGGATAGTCTTCTACCAAAATGATAATAAAAAGTACTCAAGGGCACCCTACTAATGAGATCAAAAAGGAAGATCTAGCTAGGTTCCCATGAATACAAAGTATCCATTAGTTTCAAGTCTGAAAAACTCAGGATCTAGACATGAAAACCAATAGTGGTCGTCTAATTCCTTTGTTGTTTAAACCTAACTAAAACTAGCAATCAACCAAACAAAATATGATAATAAAATTGTCGAATGTATTAGCTAATGCATGTGGGAGGCAGTCGCCGTGCCTCTCAAAGATAGTATTTATAAGCCCTAATTACGGCTATACTACTAGAAAGTAGATAGTGGCAACTTGGGGTCGTCCACAGAGAAGAGGGATATTCCCAAGCGTTTATGCATACAAGGGTAAATATAAGCCTAGTTATATATATATACATAGATATAAAAGCAAGTAAAGGGGAGGGGTTTGGTTTGGTAAAACACTACAACTACTTTAAACAACTAAACTAACCAATAATTAGAGAAAATGATGTAACTAAGTTCATAACTAGCATGAAAGATATAACTAAGATACTAACAAGTCTTGGGCGCAATTGGTTTACATTTCTAGTCATCCTTTGATCATCAAATAATTATCCTATTTTTATACATTGATCACATATTGTGGAGAACTTATCAACACCT
>JAULKK010147440.1:0-16752 GCA_032355705.1 Rubia peregrina | reverse complement strand
GTTACACTACACGCATCGCCACCGTCGTCGACTGCCCTGTTGGTTGCTATTTTTATCGATTTTCCGTGATCCGTACTACTCCGATCTGCCGGTGAGTGACATTCACGCGCCACCTCCTGATTTTACGTGCCACTGTACCTCTACCTACCTGATTTATCGTGCCGCTGCCACTTCTGGTTGCTGCCGATCTACGTAATTTACTATCATATCTGATCTCTCCTCTGATTCCGGTTCCGATGCTGCTGAGCAAGCCCGTATCACCGCTGAAGCTGGGGCTAACAAGCTACAGATGTTGAATGCCACCGATGTGATTGCAGCTTTACTCAAACAGCTGCAGTTAGAATCTGGTTCTGACAGATCTGTCTTTACTGGTCGTTCTCTGAATGATCCTTACTTACTTAGTACTTCTGACGGCCCGATTTGTCAATTTGTCCCGTCATACTGACGGATTTTTTTTAATGATTAGCAATTTCATAATCTTTCTCGCAAGTTGGACATTCTTTATCATTATGCTCCAACTTGAGGGAGGGTGTTAAGGAAATAAAAACTCTTTCCCTTGTAGGGAAAGGTTATAGATGGTAGTTATCTTATAGAATTAGTTTCCTTATAGAATTAGTTATAGAAGTTAATTTAATTATAGACTTAGAATCCTATTCCCGTTATACTTTGGTTTGTAATTGCACTATATATTATAACTCTCATCATTGATGGGATGTGTCATTGATGTGATATCAATGCACCAGTAATAAAGTATTTTTGTATTTTATCATTAATATATATATATTTAATTTTTATTTATAATCGTACTCATTTCGTACCCGTACCTCTTAATTTTCAATTTATCGAATCTCGTACCATGTCCAGAATCTTACCGGTGCTAGCCACAACCCCAGAACTCTTTGCGTTTCATGGCTTAGAACATATCAAGAGTCAAGGGATCATAAAAGCTACAATATATTCAGACTTATCGCTGGCGATAGAAATGCTAAAAGGAAAAAACCAAACCTTCATTAGATGTCTTTAATGACGGTCAAGATGCTCTGCACCTGGCTAAGGTTTTGTAAACATAAATTTTCAAAAGCACCTGCGCGTTGTAGTTTCAAAGGATCATGACTTTGCCAAATTTGTAATGTTCTATATTTAATAATAATAGTTTTACCCTTCGATTGGAAAAAGAAATTCATTGAGGAGAGTTGTACATTTGCCAACGCAGACTTGCATCAATATTACTTTTTCTTCTTTTTATAATGATTCAAGTTTATAGGTTCTCATCCCTTTTCTATTAAGATCCATTTTGCACAAAGTACGATTACAAGTAAATAATGTTATGTGATAAACCATTTACACTGAAGCGCTAACTAAGTATTGCAGTTCAGATCTAAGGCTATAGTGGCTATAAGAGAGAAATAGGCAAAAGCACTGGTCGATATTACAATTCTAACCATAGGCATATGTGGCAATTACAAGGGCACGGAAGCATAAGTTACACTGTGAGACTGTTAATGGTGTCGACCCAAACCACTAAAGAAAATAGATTACAGTGAAGCATCAAGAGAAACGCACACAAAATATTTCATCCACACTTGTGATCAAATATCTGAGTCAATCAAAACAAAGAAAAAACTAAAAATCTCAAAATAAAGGTCCAGCCGTTTCCATTTAACTCGTTCAAATCCTTTCCTAAACTTGGAGGCTAAAAATGGTCGTTTTGATTGCCAAAACAACTTTAACATATGTGTATAGGAACACTTATAATGAGCAGACTTAGCTCTAACTTGACTCCAAAAATAATACCAAGTAATGATATCCTAATGGATCAAATCTACTCATCTGATAAATCCTCAAAAAAGACTGAAATGCCAAAAATGTATTTTCTAATAGCTTTGACTTGGATTTCTCCTTGTCGTCTTTGAACTTTTGATATAGATATAAAGTCAATCAAATTTTCTGGAAACAGGTCGCCGAAGAAAACGACATATTCCTTCTTAACACTAAATTTTTAAAAACCATTATGAAAAACACCCATTTATAATATGAAAAAGGCAACAAAAACAGGAAAAAAAAGTAAACGAAATAAAATATAAAAAAAATAGAAACACCCAGAAAGGAAAAAATGGCGTAGAAAATATATGTATATATATACATATCACCGGAAGACTTTCGTAAACCAGTTACCTCGCCAAAAAACTTAAATTAACTAGACCTGTAAATTCACTTTGATGCATCATCTAGAAGGTGCATTGGTGGAGATAACGTCGTCGCACCATTAAAAAACCAAGGAAACTTTCGCTCGTCATCGCGAGTTTGATGTTCACAGCCTAGTTGAGTCAATTTAACTCAAGTCGAGCTCTATTCATATGAGTTGCACTGAGTCGAAACCGAATTGAAATAACTTACACAAGTTTCTCCGAGTCCATTCCTGAAACTTCCACCATTGTGAAGTCTGAGTTCATTCAGCCTGAGTCAAGTCTAATTTGCCTAAGCCATGCCTGAATTGGCCCGAGTTGGCCCAGTTCTTGACCCAAGCCTTGTAAGAATTAATGAAGCCCGATACACCGACCAGGTGAATTGAGATCACCAGGATAAACCGAGACCACCGGAATCAAAACGAGACCATCAGAATTCAAAACAAATCATCTCTGGGCTGAGAACGCCGATCCTTTGCCGAGCTGAGAGATTGAAAACATATATCCCTGCCTTTGACTAGGTAGATTTGAAGCAGTTACCTCCGCATCTTTGGCAGAAAACCTGCAAAATTGCGCTCAACCTCTGTCTCCGCCAGTTTGTGCTTTCAAGAAGGTTGGAGAGATGGGGTAAGGGTTTAGGGGAGGGTGAGATCAGGGTGGGAAGGTTTCCAGGTGTGGTGTTAGCGAAAGATATTAAGTTGTTTAGTTAAGAATTAAAAAATAAATTTTCTAATCATATATATTCTTGACATAAAAATTTAAAAATATATATTAGGGTTGTATGAGTATATGGGTCGAGTCTGGGTCTTAATATAAAGGACTCGAATCCAAACCCATCTTATAAAATTTAAACCCAGACCCAACCCACATTGGATGGGTCTAAAAAAATTAATCTCATATAAAACCTAATGGGTCTTGATGGGTTTGGATCAGATCCTAGACCCATGCTCATCCTTATATAAGGGGTATATAAAATCACAATAAAATGCAACTTTAATGGTTTGGGTGGTCATGTGTGTATTGTTAAATTCTTTAGGGGATTATGATTTTATTTGGAAATGAGAGGTGTATTGTTTGCATTGACATTTTTATGCCTTGGTTGTTTCTAAAAATAGTCGTGACCATCCATACAATATGTATGATACAGTACAGGCTTTGGAATATTTAAGGATCGACTATATAACTCTTTCTTATCACACTAGTGTAGGAATGGCCAACAAAGGCTCCAATTAACTACGTCAATAATTATTTTCTTAAGAACACTACTGATCACTCTTATAAGTTCAAAGATGGCTTTAAAACCAAATGAAACGCAATGGATGATGCTTGATGGTTGAGAGTCGTGACCCTCATCCACCAACAGACATTCAACGGCGGGTATTTTTTACCTGTCATGTAATTGTCGACTCGACGATGACAATAGCCAAAGTTCTATGGAATGGGGTTCTGATTTGGAAGGTGTACTCTTGATACCTGGACTACTTACGAACTGAAGATTCACATCGATCATGTAATTTTATGAAGTTGATATACCACCCGATCTCGGTATTCAAATTGGGTACTACATTAGTAAGGCTAGATATGTGATCCAAATTCAAAACCATGTGCGAAGTGAGGGTTTATTAATGACAAATTGCATTTCTAATCAGGATTAGGGATGAGTTCTAGAAATTGGAGTCAATGTCCTTGGATTTGATTGAACAAATACGCATTCATCGATTATAACATGCAAAAAACAAGGATGTCAAGGAAATTTTGAAGTTATAAGTTTGTCGTTAAGGTATGAGGTAATACGGAGTTGGGTTTGTGAGTCAAACTAAGAAGGGATGGTTGTGATTGTTATGAGGGTTCACTCATATTGTTCTTTTTTTTCAATTGGACGTGTATGGTGTATTTATTTGTTATTATATTTGTAGGTGATGTTTGTATGTTAAATTTGATTTGTGATTTGATTGGCATCTTATAGTTGAATGAAATCTTAAAATATTAATTCAGCGTAGGAAATTTAATAATTTATTGAGGTGGCTTCAAAACATGCAGAGTTAAAAAAATATGTGCGGCATGTACTGTCATGTAAGGATTTGAAGAATTATGTATATTTTGGAGTATGTTATTTCACTCACATTTTATTTGTAGGGCATTCAAGGTTCATATACAAGGTGGATAAGGCATGAGGAACATGTTGTTGGTAAACATATTGAGGATGCATCAGACGATGATTGTGTAAATTACACCGAGAGATTTAATGAAATGGGGACAAAGTTGCATAAAAATTATGGGTAAACAAGAATTCCTTCTGGAAATGACAAATGATTAAAAAAATATATATGATGGGTTAAAACAGACAGTTTCAAGTGCCACTCTATTCATGATGAATTTGAAAGCTAAGTTCATGCATTTTAACAAAGGAATACATATGTGGGTTTAGTTGGTAAGGGACAGGGCCGGCCCATATGTTGAAGCATATGAAGTTGTTGCTTCAGACCCCCAAATTTTATTAGTTAAAAAGGGGCCCCTTTTTTACTGTCTTTTTTATATTGGTATTGTGTTTGACACCAACATTTAAAATGGACCCAAAATTTAAACTATGCTTGTTTGATTTCTGAAAATATAACTTACTTCCATCTTAAATATTCAAGCTTTATAATTTATAATTAATTGTTTTAAATATTATAAAATTAATTATACATATGGGTCACTCTTTGTAATTTGCTTCAGGCCCTTGAAAAGTTAGGGCCGACACTGGTAAGGGATTTGCTTACAGGAGTCAGTAACTTGCTTGGACCTATTTATGCTGCCAAGAAGGTGCTATGTGCAATACAAATGTAAATAGAGAGATTCATGCTTATCGAATGATTGTTTGCTCTACAGTGGAAAAAAGACAAAGATAGAGACGGATGTCAAATTTTTTATGAACCAAGATATAGGTCAAAGATTAGTACCATTATGGTTGGTTTGGAGATGGTGAAGCAATTGAAGAAACAAACATTGGATATGGTAACTACCAACCATTTATAGGTTAAAGTCATTTTCTTGAGAACAAAGATGATTCTAGACATAAGGAATAACATGGCACACAAATAGGGAAAAGCATGATTAGGCACATATCTGATGGAGATCAATGGAAGAAATTTTAAGAAATATATCAAGACTTCAAAGAGGACCTTGTCATTTACAATTAGGACTATCTACTGATGGTATGATTTCATTCAAAATCTAAGTAGTGCACATAGCTTGTGGCCTGTCATTGTAATTATAAACTATAACTTACCATCTTGGTTTGCGATGAAGCAAGTGTATGTGTTGTTAATTTAAACATCCCATGGCCAAAATAGGTTTTAAGATAATTAGATGTATGATGGGTTCCGGGATGAAAACTTCAAGCTAAAGGCATTTACAATCAATGATTTTCCCTTCTTATGGATGTTTTTTTGGATATTCAATGAAAGGGCAAGACACAAGTACGGTTTGTGAAATAAATACTAGTTTCACTACAAAATGGGAGGAAATCATTTTATCTTAGTCATTTGAGGTTTCTTTCCATGGTTCACACACGGCGAAAGGTAAAAAATGGTTTAACGAGGATTTTGAGGAAGAAACCCTTCATATGCCAATTATGGGCGAGGAGATATATGAAAAACTTAAAACATTTGATAGTGTCTTTGGTAAGAATAAGAAGAAACCCTCCATCCTAGGGATTTGGAAGGAACATTCTATTTATTTTCAAGTCCCTTATTGGGAGCATCTTAATGTTAGATATTGACAAGACGTGATGCACATTGAGATGAATGTGTATGATAGTTTGACTGTTACCCTGCAAAAAATGTTTGGTAAATCTATATATGGTTTGAAGTCTCGGCCTGACATAGTGAAAATAAGGAAGAACCTAGAGCCAGTTGATGAGGGTGGAAAAACGTACCTCCCCCTTCCATGCTACGAAGTGTTGACAAATGAAGAAAACATGTTGTGAAACCTTTGAGGATGTTAACGTACCATTTACTAATCTACCAAGTAGTAATGCAAGTTAACATTAAATCTTTAAACTAGCATTCATGGCAGCGGCACCAAAATTTGATCCACACTCCGCGGGGTCGCTAATAAACTATCATTTTCATGGGAGATCAATTAACTCGTGGAGTGCTTGGATGCAAACATAGAGATTTGTATTTTTGCTCCCATACTCACTACTAAACTACCAAAGGATAGAAAGTGCCAAGTCCGGGGTCGTCCACATAGATGCTTGGAATTTAAAGCTAACTACGCAAAACATGCAATCAGGTAGTCAATCTGATTGCATGTTAGGAATAGTCAATGTTGCAAAAATGGTTTTGGCAGGTTTTATCTATCAACTACTGAGCATGAAAGAACAAGAGAGTAAACCATGTTAAGCTAATACTTTGGGACATTTGCATTACGGTAGAATACTTTGATCCTAGATTCTACAAAATACAAGACATGTAAACCTATAATACTTATGTCATATAGTGTGGTCGATAGTAAAAATTTCTATTTTCTATCACACGAAGGTGCTCACGTCTTATTATATCGACACCACCTCTATAATTAGGAAAGTGCATCAAACGGCCCGGTCATTATGTGCTCCTCTTCCCCTTAAAGAATTACATCCCGGGCCTCCACTATGAATACTTCTACCTAGGCCTATAGAGGAAAAGGGATTTGCATCTCATGATGACTCTAAGGTTGAAACGACAATGGTCAAATTACTACAACCATAGTCGCTACTAACTATCATGCCCTCACCTATCAGGCAATCATTTTCCAGTCATACTACCGTACAATCATCGGACCGGTTCTAATGACCCACATGCATACATGATATGTACCATTATGCATGTGTTATCCAATGCATTTGACACATTTATTATCATCTTGTGTTTGGTTGATTGCTAGTTTTAGTTAGGTTTACACGAAAAAAGGTTTAGCCGGCTATTTTTGGTTTTCTTGTCTAAATCCCAAGTTTTGAAGACTTAATTGAAGCTAATGGATACTTTGTATTCACGGAAATCTATATCTTTCTTTTTTATTTCATTAGTAGTTTGTTGTGAGTAGTTTTATCATCTTTTTGTAGAAGGCTATCTGCAAGGGTGGTAGTAGATATTTGAAGGTCATTCGCAAGGATGGTAGAAGATATCGAAGGTCATTCACAAGGATGGTAGAATATTTAAGGCCACAGACTCCAAATCATGGTGGTAGATGGAATTGAGCCCAAGAAAAGCGAATTTGAAGTTCAAGAAGGCCAAGGAAGAAACAGAGTGATCGTTATCCGAGGTTGCACGGAATTATGGGAAATATTCTAGGAGAATAATACCTTGATAGTGGTACCATTGGATTCTTCTTCTTGAGAGCTATAAAATTGAATACAATAGCTCCCAAATCGGACCAATAGTTCACCCGTAACGGAGCAAACAACTCAGTCGACAGGACTAGCAACGGCCAGCAGGACTGCAATAAGCCGGCACGAGGGCCTCACCTAGCACGGCCCTTATTACTCAACATGATCCATGCCATAGGTCCAGCATGAGCCGTGCCAAGCCCCAGCACAGGTCGTGTCATCTCGTGTCGGCGGGTGCCTTTGGTTTTTTTCATTTCAAATTTAGCTACGTATGAGAATGGAACGTCCTGTTTCACATGGTATGCGCCTTTTCAAGTCACCAATTCCAAGAATAGATAACATGGTGTGTATAAAAACACATACCGAGCTAATATACTGAGCAAAATGAGGTTCTAGCCGATGGAGCACGCCAAACGACGTGGGACGTGGAATAGAAAGAGCAAAAATGGAGTACCGCCCGACGTCCCGTGCCAGTTTGTACGGGCCTCGCCAGCACAAGAGTGGCACACACCGGTACGAGGCCATGTCCCTTTACAAGGCTGGCATCCGATGCTGGCACGAGGGGGTCTCAGCCTATACGAACTATGTCAGATCCCACCCCCCGTGCCGGTTGCGAAAGCTAGGTTTTTGGCCATTTTTTGGCCTGTTTTTAGGCCCAATTCCCTACTACTATATATGTATGGACTTATGTCTACTAGGATTTTGTTTATCCTCATTTTTAGATCTCAAGAGTGGGATAGAGAGAGAGAGAGAGGAAAAATACTCCTCCTTCTCTCTAGGTTCTTTTCTTTTCATCTTTTTATTTTCTTTTGCCTAAAAGTGTTGAATCCAATTAGATACTTGGGTTCAATTCTTAGGGAATAGGGATCTTAATTGGGGATAATATTTGTATTCATATTTTTATGTTCATTTTATGAGATTTCATAGATCGACCAATTTCTATGTGTTTTTGTATTATTATGTTGGCATGTTCTTAATATTCATATGAATTTCATGATTGTCATGCACAGACCAAAGTCTACTTTCATGTTGCTGCACTATTGCTACCTCCCGGGGAAGGAATCCTAGATGGGTTTGGGGTAACAATGGGTCCAGAACCGTGTGGGTGTGCGCACGTAGGTTGTCGTTGTTAACGTTATGATCGACCATGGTCTAGATAGGCGAATCGGTCTGAAGGGTTGTGGGTAGAGATAGATAAAGTAGCAAGCTAGAGTTACCTTTGTAATCCTAGAGCCATTGATAAGACGCCTACTTCTTTTGCCTTTGTAGGCAGGGCAGTGCGCTCATAATGTTCCACCCGTGACTTAATTGCACATGGGAGAATCAGAACTGTACAATAAGCCATAGTCGTTGTTGCACTCTCCTAGTTTCGGAGGCAAAGCTAATGGAAGATTTACTACACAACCCTTATTTGACAGATAGAGGGGAAGTTTTTACCATTGCCAGCACTATTTGATACAAACGCTAGAATAGGGTATAGTTCTTGAATTTGATGAAAACGATGATCGAAATGACATTAATCATGTTACGCAAATATTCCCTGAGTGCTAGTTTATATATTTATTCTCATGATCATTTTCATGTTTGTAGTTGTAAGTACAAACTCCCCCTAATAACTGTTTTCCCAACACTATTTATTCCTAACATGTGGTCAGATTGATGACCCAATCACGGTTATGTTTAGTTAATTATTAGATTGCTAACATCTCTGTGGACGACCACTGTACTTTTCACTATCTACCATTCTTGGTAGTATAGTAGTAGGAACGGGAGCAACAAATAAATTCTATCTTTGACCCTTAATACTTTGACAATCTCCTGTCGTGTTTTAACAACACCCGGGAGGGACGGGTTAATACACCCACATGGTCGCAGACTCTCACTCCCCCTATTACCCTAGCGACCCTCTCAAGGGGACAAAAGATACTAGCACCAAACATGAATGGTATACTAATGCGTATGGAAATATATGGGATATCAATCATGCATTTAACAAGAATATAAGGAACAAGTTAAGCATAATATTCATAAAGATAAAAGGATGTGGCAATTTAAAATCTCACAACGTATCAAACAAATTATGAATACAAATTTAAATCCCCGAGAAAATAAACTACTCCCTAAGCATTTAACCCAATCTTTCCATTGTATTAAATGTCCTAGGACAAAACTAAGAAGATTAAAGAAGAGATAAGTGTTATTCCCTTTGTCTCTCTACCTACTCTTAGAAAACCAAGAGAATGAATGTAAAACTAGCCAAACTTAAACTCCAGTAGACATAGGTCCCTTTATATAGTAGTTAGGAAATGGGCCTTTAAGAGGCCCAAAAAAATATGAGGTAACCCTAGCAGGGCGACGTCACGGGTCGTATAATAGCAAACGGCACATGTTGTGCAATAGCATACAGCTCGCGTGGAACGAACCTGCAATAATAAATGGGCAACCGGCTGACAGCATATTTCCTAGAATCTGAGCAGCCCTGCCACAGGCTACCGGCTTGAAGCTTTTTTGACATTTTGAATGGCACGGCCCATGCAATTCTTCTCAGGCTGCCAGCTGGAGCTGAAATCTTAGCAAACTGATGGTGCATCTGTGCAATACTTCATGGAACATGAGCTGGTCTTTGAATCATGACTTCAAGGTACATGAGCCGTGAAATATGGTATGGCTTGTGCTTCATAGGCATCCGCATGATCCATTTGAACAGTATGGGTCATGAAATACCTTACGACCCAAGTTGTTACTTAATAAGGATACCAATTGGCTTGCACATGTCGTGCTATAGAATCAGTAGTGCCAGTCTTCAGCCTTGTCTGAGCTTTGACTACTTTCTCCTTGGCGGATTTCCATCTATTACCACGATTAAGTGTGTGGTCTTCGGTCGACTACCATCCTTGTGAATGACCTTCTAATATCTACTACCATTATTGTGAATGGCCTTCTACTCCGAAGTGTTTACGAACTATCTACAATAAAGCTCACAAAATAGAATGTAGATGCTCGTAAGGTTATAGCATCCATTAGGTCTAAATAAGTCTACAAAACTAAGGATTAAGACAAGAAAACCAACAAATACTAACTAAACCCCTTGTGATGTAAACCCAACTAAACCTAGCAATCAACCATACAAAACATATTTTTAAATGTGCTAAATGCATTTTTTTTAACAAAGACTTCTAGGTGCAGATCGTTAAGCTATGAATGGGAGGAGATGGAATAAGAGTGGAATGAAAGATCACTAACATCTTAAGAGCATGAACTTTGGGGTAAATAGAGGCTAGATAGAAGGACACTTTCATCCCCATTTCCAGAGAAATTGAAGCATAGGCGAGGAATGAGCGCAATAAGGAGCTTTCGGAAGTGATTTGGTGTTGTGGGGTAATTATCCCTATATTTGATGCTATCAGCCATATGCCTAAGTATGCTAGATTTTTTAAAGAATTTTGTACCTCAAATCATGATACTAGGAGTAGGTTAGTATAACAAGTTAGTTATCGCCTCTCCACCTTTGTGAAAAAAAGGCTTTTCCCCAAAATGCAGTGACCCTGGCATGTTTACCATCCACTGCATGATAGAAGTTACATTGATCAAATATGACATGCTAGATCTAGTAGCTTCAATATATTTCATCTCATATTCATTGTATAAATCTTTGAACCTTGGTAAATTTCATGACACCAGAGTAGTGGTTTAATTAGCCAATCACACCACCACATACTCAAGGGGTATTGTGGAGGATGTATTGGTTATGGTGAATGAGCTAACCTTTCCGACAGATTTTTATGTTTTAGACATGGAAAATGAAAAGGAAGCCACACCTATTATTTTAGGTAGACCTTTCTTGGAAACTTCTAGGGCTAAAATTGATGAACAAATGGGAAAGTTGAGTATGGAATGGGGTTATGACATTGTTTAGTTTAGCATTTATGAAAGTATGAAGTTTCCTCTTAATAAATCCTCTTTGCACGTTGTTGATGTCATTGATGAAATTGTACAAGATGTTTTTGATGATAACATATTGATAGTTCTACAAGGTGGTTCTATTGATGATGCATGTTTTGAATCTCTATAGAGACCATGGGGGAGGTTGATCCCCAAATTGAGACTCCCTTAGAAACCCTCCTGGAGAATTTATATGAACTAGTGGTGCCGGAAACTAAGCCTACCATAGAGGAACCACCTGTAGTCAAACTAAAACTTTTACCCAAAGATCTAAAATTTGCTTTTTTATGCGAGGGGAGACATTACTGGTAACCATATCTGGCAAGCTCACTAGTGACCAAGAGGGTAGATTGATGAAATTATAAGAGAGCGATAGAGTGCAATATAGCCGACATTAAGGGTATAAGCCTCTCGACTTGTATGCACCAAATATTATTGGTGAAAGGGACGAAACCCATAAGGCAACCTTAAAGGTGGTTAAACCCACCGACGATGGAAGTGGTTAAAAGCGATGTTCTTAAACTACTTAAAGCTAGGATGATAATACCATATCTCCAGTATTCAATGGGTTGGTCCTACCTAAGTCCTACCTAAGAAAAGTGGAGTGACAGTGGTAGAGAATAAGGATGGGTATTCGGTACCCACCTGCATTCAAAATGGGTGGCGGGTACCGCCACTTAAATGCAGTGACTCATAAAGACCATTTCCCCTTACCCTTCGTTGACCAAACGTTAGAGAGGTTGGCCAGCCATGCATACTATTGTTTTCGTGATGGATATTTGGGATATTTCCAAATGGTCATTGACCCTGAGGACCAAGAGAAGGTCACATTTACATGTCATTTTGGCACCTTTGCATATAAGGGCATGCCTTCGTTGCAATGCCTTGGGAAGTTTTTAAAGGTGCATTGTTAGCATCTTATCGGAGTTCATCGAGCATTTTGTAGAGGTCTTCATGAATAGTTTCACCATTCATGGAGACTCTTTCGATAGTTGCTTACACCATCTATCGTTAGTACTAGAGAGATGTATTGAGACCAAGCTTGTGTTGAACTCTGAAAAGTGCCACTTCATGGTGAAGAAGGATATTATACTCCACCATGAACACAAATGAAAGAGTTACTAATATATTTGCAAAAAAAACAACAAAAAAACTAAATGTAGAGGATTGATAGAACCTAAGGAAATGGCTGCTTATTTTGTAGGACTATTCGAATCAGCATGAGCTTAACTATTTGTAATGGCCTTCTCAGCCATAGCATAGATTTCCTTTCAAACTGTAGAGGTAGCAGCAATGCCCATAATACATGGCCTTTTGGATCTCTCCCTTTTGGGAAAGTTCCCATGGAAATAGCAAGCACCATATTAATAAAATCCAGGATCACCAAATTTGAAGTTGCAATAATCAAAGTTCTCTCCACGTTCGGGTGAGGTTTCAGAAAACTCAGAACCACGACTCTCCGTTTTAGAATGTTCAATTTCAAACAGTTCAAAGAACGTGGGCCAGGCATCAAAATTAAAGGGAGAGAAATGAGTGGCCACGAGAATATCTGAACAGGTGAAGGAGTTATCACAAGGTTGTGAGTCACTCTCAACTTCATCATATTTTATCACCAAGGAGCTGGATGCTCCGGAACATGAAAAGGGCTTATAAAACTAGGATTTCGCAGGGACTATCAAAGGTGAGCCAGGGCAGTGGATGAACGCCCTGCCTTAACCCAGTCACCTTTTCCCTTGTCCATATGCTGTGACAAAATGACACGCAGTCAAGTAGCAACCAACCACACAAATGTAACACACCAACACTCAGCCCCTAAACCAGAAACAAACATGGAGTACAAAAGATTTTATTCCATGTTTGCAAAACTTTTAGATTTGTAAGGGTTTTTAAAAAATTAACACATTTAAAGAAAGACCAGTGTCAGATCTAAGGATATGACACACGTGTAGATGTTTGCAACAAACTACAGAAATGTAGGAAATCTAAACGGTGTACATAAGAAAATGAACATTTCAAGTGACTAAAGATAACACATGCATGTGCTTTTCATGCCCAGATTTAACAAAAATAGTCAAAAGCCAATGAACAAGAACAAGATTCACAGTTTCATAGATGCATGATATAGTGCATCACAGTTAACATTAAACAAAGAGAACCCACATGCAACAAGATTTGTACCAGATAATGACAACCACGGTCAAGAACTACATGACTGATGTTAAAAAAAAGTGAGTTCTTGCACAAAATTGGAAAACAAAGGACCAAATCACACACAATACTCAACACAATAAGAATCACTAACAAGCACTAAGTTTAAAAATCGTAGCCCGAGTCATAAGAGATGAAAGGCAGCAGTGTAGGATATGAAAACAAAGACGGAGTCACAGTTGATGAAAATACCCAAGTAGAAACGGATTCAACAAATTTGACATGTGCACATTCAAAAACAGAAACGAAAACTCGGGTTCTAACTGTTGGGAATTGAGAAAATCTAATTTAGCGAAAAATCAATTATCTAATCCCGGATCTCATGCACGTATTTGATTCGAATCTATCTAAGAGTTTAGATTACCTTTGAAGCGTGTTTTACCTTCAGATTCGATCAACTACGGAGACGAGAATCTCAGATGTGATTCATCTATACGTATCCACATAGCACGATCGGATCGCCTACACCACTGTCAGCTTAGAACGTTGATCAGCAAGCAAAGACCCGATCTTTCTTCTTCTCTTTACGGTGAGGTTTGTTTTCTAAGAATGACTGGATTGATTTTTGGTTTCTGCCATCTGGAACGGCCAGGGTTCTAATAATATGATTCTGAACATTTCTGTAAAAATATCTATTTATACAGAATGGTCATTAATCCAAGAAACTCTAATCCAAGTCAAACTGGGTCTAGCCCAATTAGACTTAATGAGTTCTAAACTCAATTCTCATATAAATACTATCTAGGCTCCTAGCCCAACAGTCATTTCTTTTATCCAATTGCATGCCTTGTGTGTGACCCTATAGGTTCAGTCATAATAAGCTGCAAGCCCAATATAATTGATGCTAGCTGATCGAAAGCGGTTTCCAGCTAAACATTCTGATCACTCAAAATAACTGAATTAATTATCTCCATAATTAATCCTCCAACTATATATGAAAAATGCACATTGACTGAATGACACTATTCCAACAGAATGGATGTTGGCTTCTCAATTCCATAGTATGTTCATGCATATAATGCACTACATTCTATGTGTTTTCTTAGAATGCACTACATGAAGCAACATTTTCCGATGTGCTCGCTGTTTTTGGTAGGTGATTGATGCACCAGAGATTTCAGCAGCTACAGGGAAATGGTTGTTAATACAAATCTTTTTTCTATGCATTCGGTAAGTTCAATTTATTTATTTTTTAAAATTGTCACCTTCTTCTCACAAGCTGGCATGAGCTCATCTGATTTATTGTGTTCAAATCATGTTCATATTTTTTTCAGAGATGAATTATGTATGCAGTAAGGATATGGGTGTTTTCTCACAGACTTGCTCTCGGAATGAAAAATTGAAACTATCTTTTTCTTCTGTTAGTTTTATGTTATTCATTTTAGGTACACTGGGATGGGCAGTATCTTGTGTTTTACCCAATTTGCTAGAATAATGGTTTGGTACTACATTTCAGACGAGAGGAATCATGCAGTCTTGATTTATTTGCACTGAAAGCACGATTCAATCATTTGGTCAGCTAACAATTGGGAAGGAAAAAACCACAGGTTGGAGAAAGAATACAGAAAGAGTTCAGGATTAGTCGTGATGTGCAAAATGTTTGTGCAAAATGTTTGTTAAGTTGCTTTTTAGTAAATAGATCTACTTCATGCCTAGTTTGTAGGAATTTGTTTGTTAGTGAAAGTAGTGAAGTAGTGGAAGTAGTGGAAGTAATGAGTACTTGACCCAAGTTTCCATGACCCAAGTTTCCATGACTCTATAACTCCAATTTTGTAGCTTTGTTTTGGTTATTAATAAGAGAAAAGTCAGAAAAGCAGTAACATTATTACTACACCAAAATCCCTTGCATTTGGTTATTCCCTACGAAAGTAAACATTTGTTTAATGCTCATTTGTTTACTGCAAACCGAAAAACAAACTCCATGTCTTTCAAAGTTTCACTTACAAACCAAACTTTGTTTTTCTTTTGGCTTCACCCAACGCATGAAACGTTAGTTTGTTTGCTTCAAACCAAAACCATTACTTCTTTAGCTTTTCTTTTCTGTCTGCAACTACAAGTGGTATCAGAGCAAGGTTGGTGTTCGATCCAAACCTCTGTAGTCGATCAGTGTTCGATCTGCTTCGACAATGACAGGAAAATGAGCTGACAAGAAGAAGGGAACGAGCTCGACTCAACCGCTGGAACAGTTGAGCGAAGGTGGAACAATGAGTTTCACATAGTGGAACGAGTCATCAGGGAGAGTGATGGTGCATCGCATTATCCGACTCTCACTTGAACCAACTATGCGGATTGGGTGATCCTCATGAAAGTGCAACTACAAGCGCAAGGCTCGTGGGACGTCATAGAAGGAGGTCCAGGCGATGAACGCGATGACATGAGGGCTCTGTTAGCGCTTCTTCGGGCAGTTCCGCCAGAGTTAGTCCGTACGCTTGGCATAAAGGCAACGGCTAAGGAGGCTTGGGACACACTCAAGACCATGCGTGTTGGTGTGGAGCGCGTCAGGGAAGCCAAGGTGCAAACACGTTGGTCCGAGTTCGAGAACCTCACATTCAAAGACGGTGAGGGAGTGGAGTCTTTCGGCATACGACTCACGGCGATCGTCAACGACCTTGAGGTGTTGGGTGATCCGGTGTCTGAGCACAAGGCGGTGCTCAAATTCCTTCGGAGTGTGCCACGAAAATACAAGCAGATGGCCATGGCAATTGAGTCACTTGTAGATCTCAAGACTTTGTCCATCGAAGAACTCACAGGCCGACTTTTAGCCGTGGAGGAGCGCGACGAGCTTGACGACCCTGCACCTGGAGGAGGTCGTTTACTCCTTACGGAGGAGGAGTGGCAAGCACGACAGCAACAACGCGGACATGGCTCGTCCGACAGCGGCAATAAGCAAGGAAAGGCTCAAGCAAAAGCAAAGTCGTCATCCGGGGACAAGACGAAGTCAAGCAATGGTGGCAAAAACGAACGCAAGAAAGGAAAGTGTAATTATTGCGGTATCCCCGACCATTGGGCTAAAGAGTGTCGCAAGGCAAAACGCGATCGGGAACAACAAGAGGCCAACCTCGT